>CM070826.1:29495783-29775783 GCA_036326025.1 Chrosomus eos | reverse complement strand
CCATCCATCCATTTCAACAGTAGGTAAAATTTACTAGGAAAAGTCAATACAGAAGAAAACCTCAATTTGTAATTATACATTTATTTTTGTAGAAATGTGTTACATGTAATCTGAAAATTCACAACTGCTTGTTGATTTTTACACACTCTGACTCTATTATGTCTTCCCCTAACTCCACATCTACTCATTCTTACTCATTCTTTCCTATTGCTCTGCCATGACAAGTAACAGTCAATTTTTAGTTTACATGTAACACATTTCTACAAAACTAAAAGACTGTATACATACACATGTTGCTGTTTAGGGTTGTGACGTTCCTCCATGTTCAAAAATGCTAGTGATTGGGCTGTTGGCAAATTCCATATGTGATTCAAGCAAGATCGCAAGAAAAACACTAAAACAAAAGAAATGTCAAATGCAAATACAGTGCCAAGGTGTACGCTAAGATGTGCACACTTTACGTGCCACTTGGTAATATGGCTATAGGACAGACAGGGTTGTAATACTTTTTGCTTCAGCATCTGTAACTCTAGTGCTCAAACTTTTATACAAAGTACTCACCGTATGTTGTAACACATGCTGCGGGAAGTTGCATAATAGCATAATGATGAGAAAGTGTTGAAGTACTAAACAAAATATAGTTTTACTAAAAAAGAAAAAACATTCTTACCTAAAATTCTTTTTTTTTTTCTTTATAAAATCTGCATGTACCTATTTAAAGCCTTGACAAAAAAATCAGGATCTGTGAGGAAGTGGGTAAACACTGAAATGATCAGAGGAATCATATTTTCCCTTATTGGTGGAATTGCTGGTGTTACAGCTCTACCCATGTTATAAACAATCCCGGTTAATTCATTTAGCCCTGTGTCTGGATGGAAAACCACACTTTTACAAAACTATATATATTTTTTCAATTCAATTATTTTGCATATAGGCCTATTGTTGTTCATGGTGATTTCAATACATGTCAGTGTTTGATATTTTAAAGACATTTGATTTCCAATGTGAAATCTAGATCCAGAAGGTTTCAGTTGAGAACTGACATAACAAATGCAATATTTATGCAAATTGCCTTGTGCTGGGGGGAAAAAGTAAACATTGTGTTGTTTTTCTCTTAGGGCAGTACAAAGACCAACAAATAGTCAAATGAAGCACAAGGGTATGAGTCAACGTGGAAAATCACTGAACTTTTTACCATCACTCCACTCATGTTATTCATGAATGGGCCACTGTTCTCATGGTGAACAAATGTGTACTCGATTGCTTTCCCCTGACAACGCACAAGAAAGCATACAGATAAAGCCTACGTATTTTTATATTTACGCATACCAGAAATAGAATATAAAAATGTTTCCACGAGCTCGCCAGACAGATGCATCTATCTGAGCGGAAAACAAAAAAGTTTGAATTACTTGCTATCGCGGCAGGGTGGTTAATCGACAGCAGAAAGCATCGCCTATGTTATCCTGCTCTGAACATCTGATGTGGATAGGTTTTATCGCTCTATCGCTTATTATATAACGTTACACCGGTGGACTCTTGATACATGACATTCAATTATCGATAAAAAGTAAGCATTGGACTAGCGACAGGATTTAAACAGAACCCAGATATACTGCATGATATTACAGTAGTTAGCATCTCTAGCTACAGGTCCACAGTCATGACGCTACATTGCTAACTGACGTAAGATAAATAACTGTTAACCAAGATGCCGTTTTACTTTCTTTAAGCGATAAACTGGATTCACCTGTTGAACATAAACGGCTGGACTAACTTACTTAGATATTTTGTTTTGATGCGGACATTGTTTTGAGAATAACTTAGCCTATTTAGCTTTGTGCAGCTACTGTTTATATGAAAACTTTAACTTAGTATTCATCACCCCATAAGTAGGTTATAACTCAGTTATCGTTTGTATTTGGGAACTAAATACTGAAGCGCGTCCACAGTGTTTGTTTGAAAGCACCAGGCTTGAATCTCATGTAAAGTATGTGATAGATGTGAGGAAGAGCTCAATGCCGTGTGTGCTGGAGGATGATGCGGATGAGCTGGATGATCACAGTCATTAACAGAAGAATGATGAAGATCCTGATCGCCCTCGCTCTCATTGCTTACATCGCCTGTGAGTATATTACAAGAACTGTCATCATGAGATGAAACATACCTAACTTACTTGCTGTCTATCTGCTCTACTTTGTTTCTACGATAATGGGGAACTTGGAAATATCTCCTTGAAAATAATGTACTTTAATAACATCTCCAAAAGTGTATTTTAATAATGGAAAGTTAAGGAAATGTATATCTCCCAAAAAGTTTTGAGTACCATAGTTCAGCCCATGGTGTCTGGGCCAACTGAAGCATGGCATTTTAATGGCACAACGAATACCTTGGTACATGTCATGGTAGGGTGAGATGCATGCACAAAGACTTGTGGTATTACCCCCCACCCCTCCCCACAAAGAAACAAACAAAAATATAGTGGTACTACTTTGCAAGGTTTCACAGTCACTGAATCATATCAATCAATTTTAAAATTGTGATCTCCAGGCCTTTAAAACTCAATTATTTAATCTTTGAGTGCAGCCAGTGTTGTTTTAGTATCATTGAGAGACATTGTATGGTTTTTATTAAGATTCTAAATTTAATTTTTATATCCGTTTGTATTTTAATTTATTTTAGCAATTTTGTTGCGTATTGTCATTTTTATTAGTTTAAAACAGTTTTTTATTAATATTTATTTCAAATTTAGATAATTTTAATACATCAACATCAAGTAAAAATAAAATAAAATGACTATTTGTCATAATTTTTCATATCAAATCAAGTCATAATTTGTCAACTATTTGGAATAAATTAAGTTTATAATTTATTTCAGTCATATTTTATTTAATTTCTTTTATTTTATGTTATTCCTTGTTCGCATCATTAACAACATAAATAATCATGTAAAAAATATATTGGTCAAAAAGTGTGGAAATCCTGACCATGGTAGTTTTTGTTTAAAAAATGTGTTTACAAATCTCTCTCTCTCTCTCTCTCTCTCTCTCTCTCTCTCTCTCTCTCTCTCTCTCTCTCTCTCTCTCTCTCTCTCCTCTCTCTCTCTCTCTCTCTCTCTCTCTCTCTCTCTCTCTCTCTCTCTCTCTCTCTCTCTCTCTCCTCTCTCTCTCTCTCATATCTGTGTTGGTGAATGTGCTGGCAGTTGAGTTTTAAAGATGAGTTAATAACATTTTAGCAGCTGTTTTGGCAGTGTCATAATTAAATGTTCCTGGACTATGCATAAGGATTTGCATGCATCAATATGTCTGCAGCTGCTTTATATACAGCACTTAAAATGTGACCCATTTGCATGTAACTAATAAAAAATATTTTAAGTTCATTCCATTAATTTAAACTAACTGGTTTGAGTTAATTTAAGAAAACTAATCAAGTCTAAACAACTTTATAGCTTCTCAAATGGTTTGAGGAAACAGATTACCATAAATGATAAGTTGATTCAACTCAAATTATTAATAAAGTTATATAAGACAAGGGTTTTACAAAAGGTTCTCAGGCATGAATGTTGTAAAAGATGGTCAGTCAGTCTCCTCACTGTCAAATATACAAAATTGCACAGGACACGTGTAGCATGTAAGTGCTGCAGTGGTAGGTAGAAATATAGACCAGTATCAGATAAACTAGGTTCAGCTCAAGGAGGAAAAGGCTGGGTTTAATGAGACACAGACACAAGGTTGCGGTGCCAAGTTATGGAGTATATTCCAGTGAAATAAGATGACAGGTAATTACCAGCACCTATGTGCACATAGGTAGTATTCAGTTCAAAGTTGTTAATGAGCCAATCCAAGCCGTTTCACAATTCATATGCAACGATCCAAGTGCTCGAAGCTGCAACAGTTCACACACAGCCCTCGCAAAAGGCAGAGGCCAATAATTTAGAAGAAAAGTTCAAAAGAGGATCAGTCCATGAGGGCAGTATTAATGTGTGTGAGGGTGTGTGAGAGGAGCGGCTGCAGAGCCTGCATGCGTGCAGTCTTAATCTTCGGCTCAAGGCCTAGTAGCTTGCCATCCATACATGGAACCTGGCCTGTACAGCGATCTGATATGAACGCAATGACAAAATGAGTTATTCTGATACACAGAAGACAATGAAGTAGGCAGAAGATTCAAAAGAAGAATGGATACAAAAAAGTAACTATGACTTTAGTCTTTATGTGTTAAAGGGCCGGTCACTACATTTTTCATTCCATTGACTTCCATTAATGCGCATGCGAATGCGTCAGACCACAAAAAGTTTTGCATTTCGCTGCGTTCCGGTTCAAGTTTGGAGAACTCTAAGCTGTGAATTCGCATTACGTGAAGACGTGTGACAGGTAGATAGATACGTCACAGCGTGACTTCTTGGCTGAATTAATAGACCAATATTTTTGCACTAAAGTTGAATATATTGTATTGTATATATTTTTTTTAATTGACCCTTCGCAAAGACCCGCCCTCCTTAGTTACTGTCGCTATGCCCGACAAGCTACGCCGCTCTCATGCTCTCACCATGTTCTCACGCAGTGAAAAATACATCGCGGAGCAGAGAGGAGACTGACAACACGCGGGACAGACAGGACAGACCAGGTTACTTTTCGGTTACCTTTGATATTAAACATATTAAACAAAGTCTCAGCTTTCAAATGTGGTCATTTTTTGAAAGAAATTTAAACAATAAATACCGTTTTGTGGCTCTTTCAATGTGCCGTGACAGATCGCTGTAGATCATCAGTTAAAGCTGCTCGTGATCCGATCATCTCTTCCTTCTAGTTCATTTATAGCATCAAATAAACATGAACGAACATAAGAAGGAATGTTGTTTTAACCGCGGAAAGGCGTCAGTATATTCATTTTACCAAGTTCAAATCCTCCCATGTTAATCTACTAACTCTACTGGCTGCTTTTTCGGACAAAATGGCGGATGGCGAAGTATGATTGGTTAGAACACTGTCAATCAAGCTCCACGGAGGGTCAATTGAGTATATTACCTTTTGTTAGTTGAATTCATGTAAAGACGCTGCAGAGCATGACATCATATATCATGGCCAATCATGACCTCCGCGTCCGGCTCATGGGACCTTATTTCGGAAAAAACATGTATGGTAGTCAAAGCCGAGAGACAACTTTTTTTTTTTTATTCCGTCTGAACTGTTCCCTGAATTACACATATGATGTTTGTCAATTTAAAATATAATTATGAAAGTCAAGAAAGTCACAGTTTGTCATAAAACAGAAGAGTAACATTTAGTTGTATGTGAATATCGCTCAATGAACTACATCTCTCGTCTCGCACTATACGTCATTCAAGCTCGTGTGTGTGCAGTCTGGTACAAAACACACAGGCATGATGGCTAACGTTACGATTATAACGTTACACAATAGAAAAAATGACAGACGTTAGCTTTAGAAAAGTTAGCTTCATTCATTGAGAGAAAAGGTATGACGTCACATCTGCGCCTTTTGGTTTAGTCTTTGTAATTACGTATTTTCACAGTCTTATACCTCAACAGTTTTACATCAAACTGCGACTTTTTTTTACTTTAAAATGTATCTTTAAATTGACAAACATATATGGTAATTCAGGGCACAATTCAAATGGGATCCAAATATGTGTTGTCTCTCGCCATTGACTACCATACAATATTTTTCCGAAATAAGGTCCTATGGTGGACATAGGGACTTATGCTCTCTATAGCTCTGTTAAGTTATAAAGCTGATTTGATTTAGGCCTAATTTTTATCAAAACATAGGCCTATTTGCTTTTTCACGGCAATATTTTAGCATCTGCCATGACTAACAATTTTTTGATAGTTCATGGGTTTTTTATATTTAATTAAATATATTTTTTAATACGTCAAGGTGCCCCCATTTTCACAAACATATAATTCGCAAACATGCAGCTCGTATTTATTTAATTAAATCGCAGTCTTTGTAGAAATCATGGTGGTGCTTTTATAGGTCATTTTATAAGATTTATAAATCTCTCAGCCAGCCACTAATGATTTGCATGTTAATCCTGAGTAAGATCGATGTATGACAAAGAAGGAGACCCGTTACCAGCTGAGGTTTCCATGAGGCTTTATGGGGGTCAATGCTGTGAAGTGTTGGTTTATGTGTCTAAAGCCCCAGAGATGGAGATTAAAGCAGGAGATTACAGAGGATCAGTGAAAATCAATCGGCTAATGGTCAGTGCTCTGGCTATCTCTTAGTAAAGCACAGCAGTGCGCACAGCACAACCAGAAGACATATCTTTAAACATTCTGCACCATAGAGCAGAAAGTCACCCAAATGCAACAGAACTTTGTGTCTATAAGACCATAGAGGCTTAGCTTTTTCACTAGAAAAATAATGAGTCCTTTCCTTCGAATGTTTCCTTTACTTTGCCTGTGCAATGTGTTTAGATCCTGAGAGACATAATGGACATCATGCACGTAATACTCACATTTTCCCCTTCTGACAATTTCCTCTTAATGCAATCCATTCATCTCCTCCATGCTGAATGAACACTGCTAGTCTTTACTATAGCCCCAGATCACCTGTGACTTTTCGACTTTTCATTGACATCAATAAAGCCCATCTGAGCTGCCATTGGACGCGTTCAAATTGCCACAAGAACCCGTAACCTAGTTTCCATGGCTGTTAAGGAATACAGGGGATTCAACCTAGTTATGGAATTGCATATGATGCAGTTCATTTCAGAAATAGTTTGTTATCAAGATTGCATTAAGATGTTTTTTGTCCCATTTGTTAGAGGTTTTTCTGCAATTTAGGGGATTTATTTTCACTTAAATCTGTTAGTTTGGGTCACTCTTATTTAGGTTTTGTCTTTCCCCTAACCTGCTTATGCCATCCATGTCTTTCCCCTGTCCATGCTCGACATCTCTAGAGGATTCGATGCCCTTTCTGGGATAATCCTCTCAAAAACAGCCTGACTCTTGTGCCAGTTTCAATCTGCATTAATTACCGGTTTATATCGTCATTTTGGTTTTAGATGTAATACTTTTTAAATGTTAAGTTAGAGCCCTATGAAATAATTGTTTTTTAAATTTTTAAAATTTAAAAATGTGCACATTTTTGTTCCAACTCTTCCAAAAACAGGAGAAGTACCTTGTATCACTAAATGTAAGATCATTCAAAACCATTATTGTATTTTTTAATCATTTAATCACATATAAAATTGTGCACACAATTCCTTAACAGCATGTAATGGGCACATTATTAGATACAAATATTTAACTTGCACTTCAACTTGGGAGCTTAAGCAAGATTCTGAATGCATCATTATGCTTTTTAATTCTAGCTTTACTATGTTTACACCATATACAGTAAAGTACAGTACGATTTAAGAAGTGCTCTTCATCTGTATCTGTACAAGTATAACATTTATGAACCAGCATATTTGCCTGTCCATACAACTTACAGCTCTGTGACCCAAGTATTTTAATTAATTTACCACTTTTAATACTTTGGTCACCCATAGAATGAAGGGACATTTTGCCCAAGGTCCTCTTTGATTTCAACAAACATAACCACGCTCTTTTTAAAATTAAAATCGTCTAATCTTTTAAAATATAGTTAAATAAAAATGCAAGTGTAATTTGCTGGTGGGACGTGAGGTTCATGTCCCCACCACTTTTTACCATGGTCGATATTGTCCCCACCACTTCTTTAAACGCCTGGCAGCACAGATGCATCTAATATAAAAGATAAGCCTCTAAAGTTGATTATCAATTCATTCAGTTCTGTTAAATAAGAGGCTAACTGGTGCTGGGATGAGTTGCTTTTGAAATCATGCCGAGTGCTTGTTGCCGCTGTTAGTAGTGGCAGAAGGCAAAACAAGTGTTCTCTTGGCACTCGTGCTTCACAAACAGGCTCTTCAATTTAGCACTATACGCTGTTGCGGAGACTGGTGAAATCACAAAACAAAATGCACACAAACGTGTCCCTGCTCTTTATAATCACTGATGAACACACACTTAAATTTGACCACCAGTCCATTAGGACAAAATAAATCTTTAATGTGAATCTACGTACTTAAACTATCACATTAAACATGAGTTCTGTGTCAATAAATGAAACTCGATGTACTACTGAAATTATTTCTGGACATTGTAATGTTATTGTTTGTGCATTTATTATTGTACATTTCTGATACAACCAGCAATCTCCAGCAAAATCTTTTTTTCTATAAAGATTTTTTTTCTTCTTACTTTGTGACTTGGTACTTTTAAAGCAAAGTATTTGTAATGATCCTTAATGAATTTACTTCCAATATATTTTATTAATTAAACAATTGAGTGATTTGGCAATAAATGTTTTGATAGAGTTTGTTCGCTTTGCTTTTTCCGAATTGGGTGGAAGCTTTTAAAGCAACACTATACATTGTTTACCTTAAAATAATGTTTCCAAAATCTTATCAGTGGTTCATCAAGTCGTAACAGGGTGAAAGGCACTTCTGCCATAGCCTGACGGGGTCTGTATCGCTTTTACTGGCACTATGTAACTTCGGGGTTTCGGGAAGGAACCCGACCACAAAAAGAACTACAAAATTTGACTGTTTTACGTCAAGCGCTACAATAGTCATTATTTCGTTTTTCTTTGTTTCTGATGTCGCAATACATAATCCTTTCATGAAATCATGTAACATACTCTACCTTGTCTGTGGACATCGTTCATTCTAAAGCCGGTGCTGGGTAAACAGCGAGCGCACGTGCGACGGTAGGCTAAATTATTTACGACAGCGGCAATGGACAATTTCGTTTCCAACCAGTAGGGCAACCGAAGAGGAAAAGTTACTTGGTTGTCCTGGTTTCCATGTCAGCCATCTGACGCGTGTGGTTTATAACAGAATTCTGCGCAGAATTTGAATGCTTTCAATTAGATCTCGCTGTGATGTTATTAATTCTGCGGTGAATTCAAAAGCTTTCTCACTGGATCTCCCAGCACTGTGTAATAACAGTGTTGCGTGATTGAGATCGGTCCACGAGTAAACATGTTCTGAGCTCCCGCTGCGCTAAACGGATTGGATAGTGCGGTTTCGTTTCACTTTTTAGTTTTGTTTTGTTTGCCATTTGCCGTTTGATGTTTCTCGTATGTTACAGAAGTTGCAGCTCTTATTAATTGGACAATGTGGTGTTTTCTTTAAAGGGTTAGTTCACCCAAAAATGAAAATTCTATCATAGTTTACTTACCCTCAAGTTGTTCCAAACCTCTATGTGTTTATTTGTTCTGCTGAACACAAAGGAAGATATTTGGAAGAAAACAGATCTCATTCCCCATTGACTACCATAGTAGGAAAAAATACATACTATGGTAGTCAATGGGGAATGAAATCTGTTTTCTTCCAGATATCTTCCTTTGTGTTCAGCAGAACAAATAAACACATAGAGGTTTGGAACAACTTGAGGGTAAGTAAACTATGATATAATTTTCATTTTTGGGTGAACTAACCCTTTAAGAAAATAACTCAAAGGCCTGTGGAAACTGTGTTGTACATTTGCTTTAAAATACAGTGATGCATTCATTAACCTGAGCGTTAGTTAATACTCAGCCAAGACTTTAGACACACAACTGCAATCACTTACATATATTATGTAGTCCGAACATCACTAGAGACCCCAAAACCAGGATGGAGAAATTCAGAAAGATGAATTTGGGTCATGTGGCTCTACTTTGAGAAATGACTGTTCCAGTTTTTTTTTTTTTTTTTTTTTTTTTTTTTGATCCCTAAAGAGGCCCCAGGACTAGTTGTTCACAAAGAGTGACCTTGACAGACTAGTCCTCCTCTCCTGCCCACCTGCCCCAAAACACAGTTTTCATGCCTATTGACTGACAGAACTAAAAATAATTCAGCCACTACAACTAAGGACTAAAGTCTGTATTATTTTATTTCCTATTCACTTAAGCTCTTTCAGAAGCTTTCATTTCTAAAAGTTGTTGCGATATGGAAAAAATCCATACAGTCTCTTTAACTTTTCCAAAGTTAAGGGCCGAAACCAATGAGGAAGTAAAGGGCAAATGATATAAAAGAGAGAGAGAATAAAAACGTGCAGGTTATTTAAGTGGGACACACGCTGCCTGCAGGCCAGTCGCTGGATTTTCTGTGCGCGCTGACCGGGTGCGATCGCAAAGTGACGGAGGAATTAAGCTCTGCACGGTTCGTCTGCCTGGTGCAACATAACTCCAGCCTGTTTCACCTGCCACAGGTATTAACACTGATGTCCATCATCTTTTAACCCCACACCAAGTTTCCAAACTCTTTTCCAGGCCCTGAATGTGGTGTGGCCGCAACACAGCCTGCTTGACGCAGTCCACACACACACACACACACACACACACACACACACACACACACACACACACACACACACACACACACACACACACACACACACACACACACACACACAACAAGCCAATCGCGTGTTGTAATTATTTTCTTTCTTGTCCCCCCCCCCCCCCCCTCCTTTCTCTTTTGTTGAAATTGAATACTTTCTGCAAAAAACTTCATTTGTGTTGAGACATATTGTGAATCAAGGACTCTTTTTGGTGAAATCAAATGAAAGTATGAAATAAACAGCAATCTCCTTGCTTAAGTTAAGTTTTTTTTTTGTCATTTGAGACATTGTGTAACTTTTTTTATTTTATGTTTTCTTAACACTTTTTGTTCTGAAAACCTTCAATTTGTGAATGTGTCATTTAAGTCCAGTTTTGTTTGTGGGTATTGGACGGCATTCAGTTTGAATTGTGATATAACAATACGATCATTTTATATGCATTTTATTTTGTTCTAACTTTGAACTGGTAACTCTGGAACCAACACAGGGAAAAAATTGCATTTTTGCTCAAAATAAACCAATTCGTTTTTAATCCCTGATTTGCGAATAACAAATAGCTCACATTATTTACATTTTACATTAACACACTCTTTTATCCAAAGCGACTTACATTGCATTACATTACAAGGTACACGTTTACATTCTTATCAATTCTTGCTTTTCCTGGAAGTCGGACCCATGACCTTGGCAATGCAAGTGCCAACACTTGAGCTACAGGAAAGGTAGCTCAATATTATACATGATAATAGAAAATAGAAAAAACCAGCACCGTAGTGCCGTCCTTCTTTTCAGCGGCAGTTTATGAAAATGGACTCTTTAGTCCTTTGCCTTTAACACTGTAAAACAAATGGCATCCCTTTTGTCTTCTGATGCCCCGTGGCTTTCCAGTTTCCATCTTTCACTGTCTGTCTTTAACTGTCTCTATTGTTGTATCTGTTGAACTCAGGCAAGACAACCAAGCCTGTGACGTCACAGTTCGTCGTATTGCAAGATGGCGGCACCCTTGCTACAAAAGCCATAACAAAATTTTTTTTTTGTGGTTACATTTATCATTTTAGTTATGTATTGTTGATTAGAGTGGAAATCGGTTTACTAAATAATGTAAACTTGACACCATTTCCACTTTAAAGGGATGGGGCACTCAAAAATAAAAAATCTGTCATGACGTTCCAAAACTGTATTAGTTTCTTCTGAGGAACACAAAAGAAGAAATTCTGAAGAATATTGGTAACACTTCTGGTGACCATTTACCTCCATTGTATGGACAAAAAAAGTCTCACAGAGACTTTTCTCAAAATATCATATTTTATGCTCCACAGAAGAAATTCACGACATGAGCATGAGTAAATTATGACAGAAATTTTATTTTGAGTGAACAGTTGCATTACCACAATTTTCCTCCTCGATTGTTACGGTCCAATCCAATTTTTTTCTATCAGGCTTCTGGTTCTGCCCCATTCAAATAGATTGTGTGATTCAGATTATTTTTTCTCCTTTCATATTTGCATTGGCATAGCATCAGGTGGCACAAAGCAAGCTGGCCATGCACAAAACAGCCCGCCGTAAATCACGCTGTACCCAGGAATGTGCGGTGACAGCAGCAAGGCCTCTGGGAAAGAACTGGCCAGATTGGGAACAGATGGATTTGCATAATTACCTCTCCAACTCTCTTCTGGAGAGCAGGTCTTCCGTTTACACTCACCTTTTGCCTTAGATTCCTCTTCTATCGTACTCTGTTTTTTTTTTTTTTGTCAAGTTCACCCCCTCATTTGAAACATAGAACAGTGAGCTGTTGTTGACGAAACTCGCCTGGAGCAAGTGTGCAGGGAGGATGGTTTGATATTTATGGTTGTGATTTTCACTTGCTCAATTTCTACTCCGCTGTTTGATGTGTATTGGCAGGTTTGAGTAATTTATCTTTGCGATATGTATCCTTGTGCATGTTCTTGAGAGGAATGAGTAAAGGGCAGATGTTTACATTATTAATGTAATGATAATAATGATTTATTTATGAAGGTTAGACATCACATACCCAATTCAGATAAATTTTTTCTACATGCGTGTACTTTGATTTGATAGTTTATTGATTGCCTAGAGCCAACGGTGCTGAAAACACAGAATAAACCAACCAACCAACGCTCAGAAAACGGCCCGCCATTGCCTGTCCCGATCTTGAAGGGGTAGTTGATTTGTGATTATTACATATATCATGTTAATATTGTTAATAAATGTTTTTATTAGACTATATCATTTATGTGAGTGTGTTTGTTCGTATTGCCTTTGAGATAGGATCAGACTTCACTTAACTGCCTCTCCTTTACATCTTTAAAGGCCCATGAAGCACTAAACTACACGTTTGAGATTTTAACAGGTGTGTTTGTGTGTTGCACACTATAAAAGACAATGTTAGCATCAGTTAATTCATTTCAGGAGAAAACTGGTTAATATTGAGCTTTTGAGCTATTTTCATCTTCTGGGTTTAAAATCTTCCTTGTGCCACATTATAGTACATCAGCGACTCATCAGTGTCCATAATTATTCATTACACTGCGTGTTCTTATCCTATGAGAGACTCGTCTAATTTTTTCACGCCAACATGTGTTGCTTTCCCATAACAGATGCTTTAAACTGTGAGATCATCATGAATAGTAGAGATGCTTCATTGAATTTCAAGTGTCGAGTTTTTTTTTTGTAAGAGTTTCTGCGTGGCATCTTTAGAGCTTGATGTAACCGATCAAATGACATATAAATGCTGAAAAACTTTTTAAAAGTGCCACATTCATATATTATTGATGCAGAGTGTAAAAGCAAGCGGGTGTGCATTTATGTGTGCATTTGAATTATAGGGTGTATTTGTGTAATTTACTGTGAGCTTAAAAATCCCTTGTTTAATATATTTGTTAATTTTGATCTGTGCAGTGGTGAATTCTAGGACATTTGTGTCTTAGTGAGAGCAAAAACTATAAAAACTGATTCAGAATGCGTTGTCTAGACAACTCTCCCCTTTTTTCCTCTCCACTTCGCAGTTTAACATGGCCAGTTTTTTTGTTTTTGTAGCATTTTTCAAACTGTGGTGAGATCTAAACTGTGCTAAAATAGGGGGGTTCGTGAAACCTTTAAACAAACATTTTCACTTGAATGTGCTCTCTGCTATAAATATTGGACATGAACTGTATTTTGACAACATATCTTTTCACTTTTCAACTAAAAAGACTTATTAGCCCCTGCTTAATCTTGACTTCTTTGATCGCTTTCATCACTTTTGCTTTTCTCATGCACTGACTCGTTCTCTAAGTTGAACAGCCAATCAGAGTTCTTTCTCTTGCGACGTGCCGAATCGGCCCAAAAAAGCCGACCGACGCTCAAAAATGGCCTGACATTGTCCGACCGTCGACTTGGTGTGTCCCGGCCTTAACAGCTTGACTGTGTATTTATTAACAATGTTGTAATGGATATGAATGTAAAACTGTGTCTCTGTGTATTGAGAATCAATGTTATAGGTTTAATACTGATGTCTCATGTCTTCTTCTTTTAGCTGTCTGGGGAACCTACACCAATATGAGGTAATTATGATATTTTTTGTTCTTTTATTTGCAAGCTCAGACTGCTGCTAAAAAATGTAGCTCTTCTGTAAATGTTGGAAAAACTACTAGATGTCAGATACCAGTCGTTCTTGAGTGTCGATGGGGTGCCTTTATTACAGAATCCCAAAAAATCCCACACTGGCGGGATATCTTTTTTCAGGTGCAGCTAGAGTGTCTCGCTTTTGTCTGTCAATTCCTTCGACATGATTTTGTGTGATAGGTACACACTGTGTCTTCTTTTTTCTATTTTGGGATGGCTGGCGACAAGCGCCAAGGTGCAATTGCACCACCTGCTATGTCAACCAGACAACATCAGTGTCAACCAGACTGATGTTGGATTATTTATGATATTACCATATGTGATGTATAAACACGATATAAATATGTATTTTCTTTTTCTTTTTAAATATATGGTTATCGTCAATACTGGTATATTGCAACACCCTTAGTTGCAATGGATTGATTGTGCTGGATAGTATTCTGCAGAATAGGTTTAAAAATATGCAAATATGTATCAATATTGAGTTATGAAATTTGCACATTGTTTGCATATTGCTTAAAGCATTTTACAAACACCACATAGACATATAAACAAGGTGGATTTTCACCACAGGGGGACTTTCCACATTCAAATAATTTCAAGAAGAATAAAATTAAATCCTGTTCTTTCTTCTTATCTTTGTATTGATATGTAGTATATTATTGGTGACTGGTGTTTGAAACTCTGTCACTTTCTGTTGGCATCAATACTGAGGGGCCCTTGTCTTTAAGCCCACGTATCTCAAGCCCCCTGTGAAGGACCACTGCACTGTGCGTTAATCAGAACCAGAGATTACACCTGTTCACTGGGCCGTGGCTTGAGACCAAAGAGGGAGATTGATTGAAAACAAACTTTATTATAGATCAACTTCAGGCATGTGGTACTGTTGACTCGGAGCGTCTTCATCGTGTGTCCAGACTAAGCTGAGGGAGAGTAGTGTGTGCTTCAGTAAGCTCTGCTGTGCAAGTGTGAATGTTTGCGTATCTGTGTGGCTGTGATAAAGCCTTCTGTTGTTGTTTCCCACAGGTCTATACAGGAACACGGAGAAATGAAGATTGAACAGAGGATAGATGAGGTTTGTTAGCACAAGTTTTCAAATTTCAATGTTTTTTTTTTATTTATTTTTTACACAGTTGTGTGTTTTTAGTTCAGCTTTTCACAGTCGTTTATGATCACCTCAGTTAGTTTTACTGGAAACTATTTATAAACCTAACAGCTGATATCCACACTTCAAGCTCTCGGGAAACATTGTGCAGCTACCCAAGAGCGCATTAATTAAGATTTTAATTACTCATGCCTTTGATAGCAATTATGTTTCATAGTCAGGGGGCAAGTAACAAGCTGTGGTGATCTTATGTTATGCTCTGCTTGGAACCCCCAAAATACAGTTTCTCTGCTTGGGATGCTGTCCTGACTACATGTGACGTATCCCAGTCTTTGTTATTTAAAAAGAGTGCACAACTTTTAGAATTTGAACAGATTTTAAAACATCATCATACACTTCCTGACTTTGTATGTGGTTAAAGAGAAAAACTGGGCATCATACACTAAATGACTGAAGATCACACACTACTAGACTTTTAAGTTGTTCCGGACACAGCAAACTCCAAACACAAGAACATGCCTCTCTTTGCTAGGAGACAAATTAATACAATATGTGTTCTAAAATTGTCTCAATGTTTTACGTCATCCGAGTCTTTGCCCTTTACACTATGCAGTTTTTTTGATATTTGTCAACTTTAACTTAAAAGCCTGGCTCTGACTTTCGGCAGTTCCCATTGCCTTGGCTTGACTGCTAAACAAAATATCTGGTCAAAAGTTGTGTAGTGTTTTCCAGCCTTAAGGCCCTTCACACCAAGAACCATAACTATAAAGATAAGTATAAGGATAAGGATAATAATAGTGTCCACATTTAATCGCGTGCTGCAGTTTCGTCGCCTGAAATTTTTTCGCAGATTTTAGAAAAACGCTGGTGATAAGTGGATCAGATCGAGCACCAAAACACTTTTAGCCGATCAGCAGTAATGGGCGTATACACTTATGATAGAGGAGGAGAGAGAGCTCGGTGTACAAGACAGACATTAGCAGAAATACAAAAGAGGAAAAGTCCAGGGCAGAGGTCTTCACTCCTGCTCCTGGAGAGCCACTGTCCTGCAAAGTTTAGTTCCAACCCTAATCAAACACACCTGAATCAGCTTATCAAGCACTTCAGAATCGCTTGAGTATTCAAAGGCAGGTGTGGTGAAGCAGGTTGGAACTAAACTCTGCAGGACAGTGGCTCTCCAGGAGCAGGAGTGAAGACCTCTGGTCCAGGGGAATATAACTTGGGAATATACCTAAAGAAGAGTTACGATCAGGCAACAGATAGGACCCGCATTAATATCGGAGAAGTTTCCAGCACTGGAGAGACTTTAAGAAGCGTAAAGGCCTGAAAACGTACATTTGAGGTTGCTTTATTTCTTCTCTATATGAGAGTAACGTTGGTTTTGCTGTGTTTCTCTGAACTAAGATATGCTAGCTTTTGTTTGAATTAGAGATGTGACGGTGAAGATATTTTCCCACCGGTTAATCGAAATGTGACAATACCGGTATCACCGGCGGGGACTTTTAAATCACTAATTTAAACGCTAAACTAAAATGCGCACTTCCGCTCTGGCATTCATAATGGTGCGGAGCAGAGTGAGCGTTTTCAATTAATTCCTACCATAGGAATGAACTGAGCGAGCGTTTTCAAATCATCCCTACCATAGGAATGAACTGAAAATGCTTGCTCTGTTCTGCTCGCTCTGCGACCATGGACACACACTGTTATGAATGCCTGTGCGCATTTTAGTTTCCCTTTTAAATTAGCGCCAATTCGGGGGTGGATTGCTTGAATGGTGAGTTCATTAGTCTATTGTTCTTAATGAAAAACACAACATCAAAACAGTACAATGTCAAATTTGCTTAAATAGGCGATTTAACATTTTGCTTTGACACCAAATATTCTGACATCATCTTGTTTATCAGCTCCTCAATCTCGTGATAAATAAAATCTGACTCGTTGCTTATCTGTGCTGCGACTCTCGTTTGGCTCACGATTTATTAAAGGAACACTCCACCGTTTTTTGAAATAGGGTTTATTCACATTCTTTCCTATATTTAGATATGTGTGCAAATGCATTTTTGTCTCAGTGCATGCATTGTTTTAGTTTGACAGGGTCGGTGCTAGCTTAGCCTAGGAAATCGCCTAGTGTTAATTTGCATCGCTATTTGTACTTGTTGTGAATACGCAGGCCACAAGAAGTAATTACGTGGGTTTGTTTATTTTTTTTAATCACTTTTACTCAGGACATGCTAGCTGGCAACAAAGGATTCCATTCATTGTGCTAAGCTAAGCTAGCGCCAACCCTGTCAAACTAAAACAATGCATGCACTGAGACAAAAATGCATTTGCACACATATCTAAATGTAGGAAAGAATGTGAAGAAGCCCTATTTCAAAAAACGGTGGAGTGTTCCTTTAAGCAGACTCGTTCAGTTTTTAATTGTGTTGTCTGTTCTCAAACTGAACCAAGTTATTTTATTTTTTAAAGATCGACGGTGAGGGGCAGTGCCGTGGTGGGAAAATGATGTATGATTTGTCTTTTGGTTCCCATTTTAGTGATCGCTATAACCCCTTAATCTTGTCACATTTGTAGTATATTTGTTACTTGGACTATCGAGTTGTGTATGGAGCTGTTCATGAAAGCTGTTTGTTGTTTTTGGATGGAAGGGATAATGAAGGAGTAGAGCAGCTAAATAACAATTAGACATTTGACTTGAATTATCATATGAACACATTGCTTTCACTTATTGATGACATTACAGATCAAGACATCAAGATAGGGGTATGATCCTTTTGGGTAGGTGGGTGTGTTTGTTTTGGAGATTTCGAATATAAGCAGCATTTACCAGAAATCGCTTACTGCACCTTTAAATGTTTGAGCTCTTTAAAGCAGGATGGATTCTGATTGGCTTTCTAAGTTTTTACATTCACCAGCTGGAAAAAAATAATTGTTCGATGTTTGTGATATTTGTGGTGTGAACATGTTTTAGATTATATCTTTATCATTTTAGTTTTCGTCCTTGGTGTGAATGGGCCTTTAAGCTATTTTGTAAAAACAACAGGTGGCCAAAAGTGATGTCGGGCCTAGGAAAAAATGATATCTTCAGCCTTTATTCAAATATTACTTACTTCTGTAATCATATTATGTGGTTGTGCCTTGAGTCAATTGTTTTGTTTGTGATAACACAATGAAACCTGCCAAATTGTGTGGACATAGGTTTTGGCCAGACTCTTATTCAAAATAGATTATGAAATACATGCAAAAACAAGAGAGAACCAATTAAATATTACTAATTATTTTATGTTTCTGTGAGCTATGCAACTATGCACATTTTTTTTGCATATTAAAATAAAATCTGGTAGTTGCCAAATAATTTTGTCAGATAAAAACCTTAAACAAATTTAGTGTTTTGTTCTTTCCTCATATTTAAATGTTTTTTTTTTTATTTGCCACTGCTGTATATAAAAAATAATTTAAAAATAACCGTGCGTGATGTAAAGCCCAAAGAGGCTATTTTTACTGGTGCTTGATTTGATAAAACCTGGAACATTAACCCTCTGTTATTCCTTACTTAAGTGTCAAGTTTAAACATCTGTGTATTCCCTACTTGTTTGTTATTCTTTTTAGAGATAATTGCTTACTTTTATCAGGGTTTTGTACTGTCATTTAGCCTTTTCTATTCATGTCCACAATTATATTTTGTTTCTTCACACACATAGCAGCTGCCACAATAATCACCAACTTAAGTAAAAAGCCCTTCCAACCACCTGTCAGAATCACCGTTTCACTCTCCAATTAGTTTCTGATGGATCAAGTCCAGTCCTCATTATAATTTTTCTCTTTAAATGTCCTGGTTCACTCAACATTACAATACGAACAACTCTTAATGTTGCTTTACATTTGATTTGACACATTATGACACCTCCCGTACCGTAGTGCTATTGACGTAAATTATACATCAAATCAAGCGGCTTGTTGAGGTGATGTAACCTGTTATGAGCGATCAGATGTGGTGGATGACAAAACAGGTGAAAATATTGCATTGGTTTACACTGAAGGAGAGAACCAAACCGTAACTAGCGACCAGAATATCATAGAGACTTGGGCTTGTAAGAAACCAGCCAGAACCATTTGTAGATTACTATATCTTTAGTTTGTCATATTTATTATTTCCATGCAGCATGTTTGCGAAAGTGTTTGAAGCTGGATGACACCCATTTAATTTAACTGAGGCTGATTTGTTGGCACATACATTCACATTAAAAGTCAGCGTTATAACTGCAATCTCTGTTGTTTCATTATAGATCCCAAATGTCTGCTTATCGCCTGCTGAAGCTCATTAGAAACTGCTTTTCTCATATCTGCCTGACCTTAAGGTTCAAAGTGTGTCAACACCTACCGAGGCATGTTTGTCAGCATCTCCGATAGCTTTTAGAAACGATGACATTTATTCTTCTGTCTGATGTTTGATATTTCATATAAAGAAATGTTACAGTTTAGAAATGTCCTTCGACCCAGATCTTAAATCTTGTTGTTCTGGGGCAAATGTCTGATGTTTCAACTGTCATTCGGAATGTTAATGAAGTTAGGATTACTTATTGAAAATGATTTATAATTAGGAATAGTGCTTAAATTGATTAAAGCAATCAGATAAATTACATGATATGCTAATTGGTTAAATTGATCAAAGTTCATTAGCAACACATTATAAAGGCTGTAGTCAGTCATGCATTTATTTTCTTTGGTGCAGGCCTAACTTTCTTCTTATTAGTGCCCTAATTAAAGAGAGAGTACTGATTTAAAATATTAATAATCTGTTATAGCCCTGTAGTGAATTTTATCCCTTAAACCTCATCTTTGATCACCAAAATGACACATTTAAACGGCTTTTGCTTAAAAAAAAATCTTCATGCCTTAAAATAGCTTGAATGTAACTCTACAACCTTGCCTCATTTGGTATACGCGGTTCTATGAATATGCAAATAAGCCCGTCTCCACTCGTTCACACCAGCTCTGAGATCCACTTGTTGATGATCACACGTTGATGTGATTGGTTACAATCTGTGACGTCAGAAACACCAGCGATTTCAAACCATGTTTTTGAGACTGTCGTTGGTTCACTGCAGTTTTAAGGAGAGAATACTCAGAAATGGTGTTTATTGACTTATGAATTTTGCACATGATTTGTCTTAAAGCGTATTACAAACACCACCTAGAAATACAAACAAAATTAAAATCTGGATTTTCACCACAGGGGGACTTTTTTTTTTTAACTATTTCTGTTCCATCAAAACAAAAAAAAAAGGTCATTCAATTTCATTCTTCCTTTCACATAACCTTACATCTGCCCTCAGATGAATCTGTAAATCAGTTTGAGGGCTGATCGTGCTTGACGACTGTGTCTAAGTCAGACATTTTATCTGTTCTGTTTTCCTTAGGCTTTATATGTCTCAACTGGCTAATTAATGCAGTCCCCTCACTCTCTATAAACCTCTCTGATCACCTCTTTTCCTGTTCTCTTTGTTTCTTACTGTCTCATGTATCTTTTCTTTGCCCTTCCTGTTCTGTGCTCACTGTCATATCTCACTCTGTTCCTCACAGGCAGTGGCACCTCTCAGGGAGAAGATACGGGAACTTGAGCTTAGGTATGTTTTTCATCTGCACCCAAAAAACGTACACTATGCTATAGCTTCAAGTCTCGGCGTGCTTGGTATCACACCGTGGTCTTTTACACATAATAAAACACTTTGAGATTTCAGCACATTTCCTTTTTTTATACCTGCTATTTTGTAGAATGTATCCACACTTCATAGATATATTGTGCAATTGTGAGAAAAAAGCCCTTCCCTTGAGCAAGTAATAAGTTAAATAGGTTAGAAATGACATGAGCACATTTCACAGCCTGTAATTATGAAGGAAAAAAATACACAGTAAGTAAGTGTCATAAAACAGACAGTCTGGAGAAGTGTAAGCAGGGTTGCGTCACGATGTGCGTCAAGCTTTGATTGGCATGTCAGGATGGGGTTAAAATTGCAGCATGATATTTTGTCAGTCCTCAGTGGTGAGGTGTGAGGTCTCCGGAGAGAATGGCTGTTTTTTTTCTTTCACTTTGCCGCATCTCAGCCAGCCCTAAAGGAGATTACTTGATGCTGTTTGATTGGCCCCGGGCCCCGACTAAACCCGGCACTGACATAATCTCAGAGTAAATTACCTGTGTTAGGAGATTCATCAAACAGCCAAGTTTCATGGCAGCGGTGTGAAATGAATCTACATTTCAAAGTAACAAAAACAGTTCTTGGATAGACATTTGTAACAGGGTTCCACCAGCATTATCAGCATGTGCTGTGGTCTATTTTTTAATTCTAGCATCGCTCAACAAAAACATCAATTCACAGCTTCCTTTTATTTTAGGTTCCAAAGGTTTTTTTCAGTGACCATTTTTGGTTCCCCAAATAATCTTTCAGTGTACAGTTCTAAAAAGAACTATATTGTTTTCTTATTGTGAAGAACAATTTATATTTTAAGAGTGTAGAGAGTGTACATAGGTTCTCTGACTGGAAGTGACACTCGCTCGAATATGACGTATAGCACTAATGAATATAATGCATCTCCACACGACACAAGTATACTGTAGCAACAGCAACACAAGCTACAGACATGAAATCAGCTTTACAGATTAAAGGAAATGAAACCAGATCCTGTTAAGAAAAATACTTATTTTGTACATGCATTGGTACAGGTTTTTCTATGAGGCTTCACTGTTATCTCTATGGGACTGTGTCCTCTTTGGGACCAGTGAGACAATTGAAATGATCAGTGATGACGTTATCAGTGAAGTCAGGGGACTGGGCAGAGTATCTACAATATCTCTGTGTCTGAGCTGAGAAACTCAAGAATTATTGGATGAGATGAGAGAATCACAAGCACAGAGTCATCCCTTCTTGAGTTTCTGTGCTCAGATACTGACATATTCAATACCGACAAGTGCATTTGTACTGGAATGCGGTAATAGAGTAGCAAGAAGAATGGAATTTTTAAATGTGGATAGTTTTCTTCAGCTTAGATTTTTGTGTTGTTTAGTGTTGTGCTTTTGAAATATACTAAATACTCTTGAATCTTGCTAATTTAAGGTTTCTTTTATTCTACAGTTTTATCCAGAAGTATCCACCTGTTAAATTCTTATCCGAGAAGGACAGAAAGAGGATTTTGGTGAGGAGTATTATTTTTTTTTTTCTCTCCAGTCTTCGGTGTACAGAACTACTTCTTCAATAATGCACGGCTGTCTGTCTGTAAGATATATATGGCATACAGGTGGTCATCATAGTTTATTGACATTTCGTTGTTCATTTTCCACTTTTTGATAGATCGCTGGCATTTTTCTTCCTCCAATTGAAATGTTATTAAATAAAATCTCCTTGCGTTTATAAGGTTACAGTGTCAGATTGAAGCATAACCAATTTGGCAGCTGTGAAATAACTAGAGTTATTTCAGAGGGAGCTTTTCAACAGGCTGTGTTGCACACAGATAATTGAGAGTGGAAGTATGTAGTAGCGTTGAGGAAACAGTAGGGATTTAGTCTCATGTTGTTATTTAATCCCATCTGATTGCAATTTATTAAAATGTTTCTTAATCTTAAGTAAATAAAAAGTAATGTATGACTCTATGTACGTCAATAATTTTGGCTTATGAAATGATATACAGTCTTTCCTCTGGTAGATCACCGGTGGGGCAGGATTTGTGGGCTCCCACTTAACTGATAAGCTGATGATGGATGGTCATGAGGTCACTGTTGTGGATAATTTCTTCACTGGCCGCAAGCGCAATGTAGAGCACTGGATCGGCCATGAGAACTTTGAGCTGATCAACCATGATGTGGTGGAGCCTCTCTATATTGAAGGTGAGCACCACCAGTTGCTTTAAATGCTTGATTCATCACAGATAATCAATTATAAAGAATAAGGGTTTTTCTACACTGGGCCTGTTTTTTGCCGTCTGCGCGGGATTGTTCCTGGTGCCCCCCACAGCATTGGTCTAGTTTCACACTCAACTTGATTCTGTCGAACCCTGGTGCATTTGCGTTCATTTTACGTCATCACAAACGTGCACAGCACATGATAGAAAATGGAATGCGGGTTAATTTGGTGCTATTATGCACCGTAAACGACACTTGGGTTTACTTTATGTGTGTCGCATAAGGCAGCTTTCTGCTGCTTGCAAACATCCCAATGAATTCACAACGATTTTTTTAATTAGTGTTCTCAATATAATGTTATGTAATATGACGATCCCAATTATAGTTATTATTAGTCGTGCATTGCTGTTGGTAAACTGAAGCTCTTTCCTAGCGGGTTATTTAACTCAACGAAACGCATCCTATGTGAGATTAATCAGATACAAAATATTACATATTATATCTGCACAATATGACGCAAATGCACAAGTGAACTTGAACTAAGTTATGTGCTATTCGGAATGTGTAACTCTTGTTGTGAACACGCTCTTCCTGGAGCAACATGGCGACTAAACCAAAACAATTCACAAGGTTTTATTACAATATTGTTCCCTTTATAATGTGATGAAATATGACAGTCCCAATCATAGTTATTATTAGTTGTGGATTGCTGTTTGAGCTGCATGCACTGAAGATGATCACCGGTGTGCTTGATACAGCGTTAATTCTTAACCAAATGCATCATATATGAGATGAATCGGATATATAGGATATAGGCCTACACAACATAAACACAATATTACAACTTACATTTGCACAAAACAAAAGGTTGTGAATGCACATGCAATCTTGAAGGTGTAAGCTCATGAAGGTGTAACTTTAGCCTTTTAAAGTAAAATGGTCCCAAACATAATTCCGGCGTGCTCTCTTAATTTTTCCTCGGGTCTGCTTTACGCGTTTCGTGGCATGCGCATGACCTTCATTAACGATGATCACATTTTTCTAGATTAAATTATGAACAATTAATCAATCATCGATTATTCATTAGCATCCCTAGAAAACACACATTAATAGCAATGCGTTTGGAGAACATAATAGCATTGCCTTGTGTTAGATCATGCCAACATCCTTCTAACTACAAATGTAAAATGTTAAATCAAATCCACACCATGAATATTGGATCCAGTCTCTTTACCAGACCCGGTCAGAAGATATCCGTTATGTCTGGTATCCAAAACCAGTTAACAGCAAATCTTTTCTGATACCAAATCAGTTAACAAAACTCTGTAATAACTGTAATAACTAAAAGTCTTCTATGAGCCTGAGGGAATGACAGAGGAAACCAGACAAGTGGAATTAAACAATTGAATGATAATTGATGAAAATCACAAATATTTATTATAAAAAAACACAGATTTATGGTTTGTTCTCTTGCACTACACAAACCCTGGTTGCTATTAAGAATCCTTAGATATTTCACTTGCAAACATGCAAAATGTTTAAGAAATATTAGTAAGTAAATAAAAATGTGAAAAAAAGTGAACACCGGAAATGAAATGTGACCGATAATAGAGGGCAAACTTGGCAATGTTCATGTCCATTGCTCAGTAGTGAAAGGCACAAAGTATAGAGCAGTGAGTTCAAAATAGTAATAATAGAAACTACTTGTCACTCAATGACTGCCTGTGAAATCCACTTTCTGATTACAAGGTATTTCTGTGAAGGATGAGAGTGTTCCAATAACACTCAAGTTTCTGTTCACTGTTATTGGAACTGAAAGAGGACTGTCAAAGAAAGCAAATTATTTAGATTTAATGTGAAAGTTCAAGAGTTGGGGACTGACAAAAGAAACTAGCATTTAAGGGAGCCTGTTTTTATAAATTCAGTCCGGTTTGAGGACAATCATTGTCAGTGATTAGACTCGACAATGGATCCTTGAATAAAGTGATTTAGAGCTTAGAGAACCTTCAGGTCATTCCCTTTTCCCCCTATTTGTCAGGCAGCATCACACCTCCTACCACTTCTGCTAATCAAACCAGGAGAAGCTGGAGGACGGCTAGTTAAAAACAATGACCGCTATCTTTGTAATGGAAAATCTCAGCAGTGTGCTTCAACCCTGATGAGTACAGGCTTGACACATTCAACTGTGTAATTTAACGGTTTTCTTCTGTGAATGTGGTTAATGTCAGTCAAATTGTTTGAATTCTGCGGTAAATGTACCACAGCTATTCACAAACACAAAGGCTTTCCATCTTTTATTCGTATCTCAGTGGTGCACACATCTCATTCTCACACTCATGCTATTATTACACAGTGACGTTAGCAGTGTTTGTCAAGATTAGAGTGGATATTTACAATTTTTGACTTTCACATTATGAATTATTTCACATACATTAGGCCTACAATGAAACCGCATGAACGAAACTGCATCAGTTCATTCAGAACTTTATGATTTGCCCAACTTTTTGACCACAAACTTCTTACACCAAATCTTATACATGCTCAAACCATTAATCTTACAGAATTGTTAACACAATCAACACACAACTTTTTTCTGGCAGTTTTACAACTATCGAAGCCGGCACAATGGGGTCCTGTACACACATGACCTCTAAACTTAAAAAATAACACTAACCCCTGGTTTCACAGACAAGGCTTAAAGGATAATTCCGGTATTTAGGACTTTGAGTCTATTTTCTAGTTTGTTTTGGATGAACTAGAGTGGTGGACACAGAAATTTTGACGATGGGTCCTGTCTCGAATTTTTGACTCTTTTAGAATCGCCTCTGACCGCTTCAGAGTGGCTGTCTATGGGCATGCACAAACATGTCCTTAAAACAACCCTTAACGTTCGTTTTCAAAACTGTGCAACTCACAGAGTGGTTAGTGGTGTTCGTTGATGTTCCAAAACAAGTAGCGTAGCGAAATACAGTTTCTGTCGTGTTTTATTTGCCATTTTGTAAAATCGCATGATGTCTGTTGGAGGACTCAGTGCTCGTTGATATTAATGCGCTACCGGATACCGAAAGGGATCCGTTTACATTTGGTTGTAGTCTTTTCGCTCAGTTCTCTGTCTCTCAGAAGGTCTATGCGCTAGACACCGTGTTCCGTACAGCGTCCTTGTACGGCAATGTGGTTGTCGCCATCAAGTGGTCGGGAGTGTGCTAACGCTTCAGACTTAAATATCGAGCGGAAGTTTATATGCGGTTGTGAGGTATCTGAAAAAATAGTTCCACTATAGCAAATAACACGGATTGAAATCATACAGTGCGCCGATATATTCGTTTTTAATCATCAACGAACACCACTAACCACTCGGTGAGTTGCACAGTTTTGAAAACGAGCGCTAAGGGTTGTTTTAAGGACATGTTTGTGCATGCTCATAAACAGCCACTTTGAAGCGGTCAGAGGCGATTCTTAAATAGTCAAAAAGTCGAGACAGGACCCATCGTCAATATTTCTGTGTCCACCACTAGTTCATCCAAAACAAACTAGAAAATAGATTCAAAGTGCTAAATACCGGAATTATCCTTTAAGCCTAGCCTTGGATTAAAATGCATGTTTTAACTGAAATCAACTTACACTGACATATCTCAAAATATGTCATTGCCATTGTTCTGTCTCAAGATGCACACCAGTAATGTTTTTTTCTAAGACACGTTTATAAAAGCTACTTAAATATCCTATTTGAACTAAGGCCTAATCATGGCTTAATTCAAGACCCTGTGAAACCGGGCCTAAAGGTTATATATATATGCTAAACCACTGACACCATATTTTTACTTCTGGTTGGGAGTCTCTGGCAACCCATATAATCATTATGTTGACAAATGCTTCAAAGTTTTGCAAACTAAATGCCTAGTTTAGTTTTTGTTACTCGGTGCCATTGTACACAAATAGAAATCTGTCACAGATATGTTGACATTTAAAATAAGAAACTGAACATGTTTTCCTTTTATTAATTGTTTTTTTAAGAGTTAGATATGACATTTGTACTGAGATTTTAATGGTAATATATTATCAAGGAATTTGTGCTTGACAGGAAATGCTAAATAGATGTCACACTGGATTGTTTTTAATAAAGCCAGTCAAATTACTGTGATGTAAAGGTCAATTAGCAAATAGTCTGTCAGCAGGCACTTTCAGCCTCTGACAGCATGCCCATGGACTGGCTCATACTTGTCTGGCAGCTTCCATGAGCAGGATTTTTTCAGCCTGTCAAAATTTGGTTTACAAGTAACCAGGCTGCTACAAAAGCTGCATTTCCACTGTCGGGCCAAAAGCGAGCGTGCTTGTGTTGTGCATGCCAGGGCCATTTGCATTACCACTGTCACTTCTGGTGCTTCCTCGGGGCCAACGGACAGAATACCTGAATACCCGCTGAATACCTTGGTCCAAAGCGGGCCAACTGGGTCTTAAGGAGTGGTCATTAAAGTGGCGTATGAAGAGGGTCAACACCACTGCTCATTTCCCATGTTTTCAAATCAGGCTACCAGCTAACTTCAACATTACATAACATCAACATAACTTCAAGTCATTTAAAACAATTTTAAGCTCAAAACTCACTTTTTTAAGGCACCAGAGAGTGTCTGAAATTACTTACGATTGTGATCCGATGGAAATTCTGATCACCGTATGAGGCAGAAATATATTAATATACAATACTAAAGGTGACTTATGCTAACCAATGCGATAATAATTGGCAGTGGTGGAGCCAGGATATTTTCCTAGGGGTGGTTAAGCAGGGGCCAGCAACCTGTCTAGGTGGGGTGGGACAGAAATGTTAATTTATCAAACATAAACAATTAGTTTGACTATAAAGTACTGGATGGTTTTAGTACCTACAACCCAACTGAATACATTGTACTTAATTGTAATTAAAGTAGTTGTGCAATAGATCAAGTGCCCTCTGTTTTAGATTACAAATGAACAGGACTCGCATTTATTTCTGCATTAAATTACTGATAAAAATTACATTTAATTTGTGCCTTATATTGTAAGCTCACATAGCAGTATACATTTGAAGGCGATGTTCATAAATGTAACGCATATATAACATATACTCCAGGGACCCCAGACAATAACATTGCATTTTGTAACAGTATAATATTTTTTTTTTTACAAATGTAATTTTACTCTGTTTATTAATGTTTTTACTCAACATTTGTGCAGTTTTTGGAGGATTTTTGATATCTTTTAAATTTCTAAAAATAAATAAATAAATATTTAAATAAATAGTTTTTTTTACAAAAACAGCATTTTATGTAAAATTCACTTTATAAAAGACCCAGATTTCATTTATGGGGATAAATGGATAATTGTTCATGATTTAATGTAAGATCTTTGCCCTTTTTTTGGAAAATATTTTGTATTGAAAAACATTTTTCAATAATGTTAGAATCAAACCTGAACAAGATGTTACAAAGAGATATGTTGGAGTCTTTAGATTTTAGATTAAATCAGATTAGATTTAAAGATTGTGTGTGTGTGTGCATTTTAGTTGTGTCAGTGTCACCAATTTATATTTGTGGTGGTTCTGAACTTTATTTGACAAATCATAAGACTTTTTTATAGCCGTACAAATGTATTCCTGTGTGAGAGTGTGTGTGTGTGTGTGTGTTTGTGTGTGTGTGTATTTTTGTTGTGTCAGTGTCACCAATTTATATTTGTGGTGGTTCTGCATTTTATTTGACAAATTATAAGACTTTTTTTTATAGGCTTACACATATGTATTCCTGTGTGTATGTGTATGTGTGGTTGTGTATATGTGTGTGTGTGTGTGGCGAGCATGATAACTTTGCATTGTGAATGTTTTTTACATCGTTGGAAGTGTGCCATTTCATTTCTGTACATGTGATCTGCATTGTTTCTGATTTTGATGATGAATATTATATGTTTACTATCCGGGGTCTCCAGGGACCCCGAAGACAACAAGTGTGACTATTTTTTTCACGCCAACATAACATATATCGTTCCAATTTAATTTTTTTTTGTAGATCTAGAAAGAGTTGAGAGCTGTAGAAAGTTTCATACCATTTGAACAAAGAGAACATTTTTTTTAATTTGACCAAAAGTCATTAAAAAGACCCCGAAGATAACCAGAGGGTTAATATGGTACTACACGCATGTTATCAAAGGCCAGGCTAAAAATGGCAACACTCAATGTTATAAAGTTTGTAACTTATCTCTCTATTTACCAATGAGTCCTTGGCCTAAAATAGTTTGAAGACTCATGGGGTTGACCTTAAAGGACTCTTGCACCATTTCTCTATGCCAACTAAACCATAGGACCAGTCTGTCTCTGCTCTTTGATTTTTCATTCCTTTTTAGCCTAATTCAGCTACTCTTTTGACTCATCTCCTTCCTCAGCCCTCTAAAACTGATCCCTGCCTATCGCTACATTTAAGTTGGGGGAGGTTGAATGAGAACTTGTCTGTTTATATGTTCTGCATTCATTATATTGACTTGCCTATGCCTGGTCTGTTTGACATCAGATTGCATATAGTAGACAGAACATTGACTAATGGTAATGAGAATGAACATTCTGCCATGTCAGTGTGTGTGGCCAAAGGATGATGCATCCAGTTTGAGTTGCAGTAAGCCTTCATATTTGTGGCATTGGTCCAATGGCTGAGTACTCATAAGCTTCTCTTGGAAAAGCACAACATTTTAAAAATGTGGTTCCTAATTATAGATTCAAAGACTGATTAAGATTGTAGCCATAAAACCCTCTTTAAACAATAATTTGCATTAACAAGACAGCTCATTTGTTTGGGCATATGAATGGGCAGATGGTTACCATCTATTAGGGCTGTTGTTTTGGATTAGCTTTAGGCCATATTCAGTATCTGTAATCATTGTACAGTTGGATGATGTTTATATTGGTATAAATGGAAGTGTGTGTTTGATTTTTATCTGTCCTCTGGCAAGAGGATTGGTTCTAAATGTAAAATCGCTCAATAAACAGTTCCCTTCTCACTTTTCAACTTTTTTTTACCCCTCTTTTTCAGTTGACCAAATATATCATTTGGCCTCGCCTGCATCGCCACCTAACTACATGTACAACCCTATCAAGACACTGAAAACGAATACTATTGGTACTCTCAACATGCTTGGTGAGTATTACCCAAAAATACAAATTCTATCATCAGTAAACAAAACACCCTCATGTCATTCCACACTAATAAGACTTTTGTTCATCTTCAAAACACAAGATATTTAAATTAAATCTGAGAGATGTATGTCCCTCCACTGATTATGTTATGACACTTTAAAATGTCCATGATCCATATCATACGTATTACGTAATCCATATGAAATAGAGGTGCTTAATTCAATTCTGAAGAAATTGAATTTAATTTGATTTTATTCACATATAAACGTAGATCAATGCACGTAGAGCATATCAAATATCAACCGTACTTGCTAGATGCTCAAGAAATGCTTGTGTGACTTGGGATAACAAACCTCATCGGTTCTTGAAAGTCAAGCAAGCACATTTGAGCTTCCGTTTTCAGTATTTTATGTTCTATGTTTATGTGTGTTGATTAATTCATATAAAGTGATTGTGCCTCTTTGATTTCTTCTCAACTTCTCAATTCATATGTATTACTTTTACAAAGTTATTGTGAACTTTTGAAACGTTGCTGGAATGACATTTAGCGTTTTCTGGTTTAAGACTAGCAGGTTTTAGGGGATAGTGCAAAGCCAGGGGATAGTGTGTGTCGTGGAAAAGGGTATCTGCCATAAGTGACCGAATCAAGGGTCATTTTATCTCCATAGTAACAGCTGTTTGCAATTCCAATAGCTGCTGTCATAAGACGTTCACAATTGGCATCCACCATCTGATATGCTGTAAAATCCAGGGAAAGAATACGAAAAGACACTTCCAATGTTTTAGGTATTACTTGGTAAAAAATTTGGCTCTTTATTATCTTGTGCCTCAAACTGAACTCAGCATGATGCACCAGCGCCTTTGCTCTACTATTTTACTTTTGTGTTGTCACATGCTCTTCTACTGTTACTGATTGGGTCGAATCTTGTACCTCAGCTGTCTCATCCGTGATGACCATTCAACAGATCTGGGAATTGTATTCATGAAAAATCTTAGTGGAAATAGTTGCTCCTAGTTAGCCTGGATGCCAGCCCGAACCCCGCCCACAACATTTTTTGGTCGGGAAGTTCGGTCTGGACTCGATCCATTGAGGAGTAATTATGATCGGTTCAGAAATCGTCGGGCCAATCAAATTGCCAGGGCGGGCTTTATACGATAATGGACAGATGACCTGGAGTTACGTTATCATCACGTCATCAAACGTATTTCTTTCAAAAATGCTTTTCGTGTTTGCAAGTACTCAGCGAATCTTTACATTCTTATTGCAACACCGGCAAAGATCGTTAACACTCATCATTTTTTTAATACTTTTTCCAGAGTGCGTGCAGTTGAGTTCTGTTGACAACTATGCATCGCTCAACATACGTCACTTACTGCGTTTCTCTGATTGGTTGTAGGTCTATCCAATTGAGTGCAGAGTCCCCCCCCCCCCCCCCCCCCGGTTCGGTTAAGACACACCTCATAATCAAAGCCCTACGGAGCAGTATTAGACTCACATTCTGACTAGAATATGAGTATGACGAAGTCAGGCTAGCTCCTAGTGACAAAATTCTAAGAAAATACTTTGAAATGTGGGTGTTTCCTATTACAATTAAAGAAAAGATCCTTGTAAAGAAAGAAGTAATTCAGAAAGCATCTTAACCCTTAAAAGAGGTATTAAGGTCCAAGATTGTTAGGAGTATGAATAAGGACTTTGAAGAGGCTTAAGAGTTTCTTTAGCAGCCGAGAAAATGGACAAAATATGAAGAGGGAGAAGAAATGTGTTGCACACAATGCATGTCAGTGAGTTAATAAGACGCTACACATATTAGATTGTGCAGGGATCATGTTTGTGATCGATCTTATTAGAGACACGCTAACATCTCCGACACTGTGCTGAAATACCATGTGCATGTGTGTGAGTAAGGTAAACAGAATAGACCCAATACTTAAAAGTGCTTTTTTTTTCCCTTCTTGGACAACCAATCAATCACAGTCTTTAAAAGACTGTCATGCAACGGGGTTAGCCCTGCCTTCTCACTAAGATTAATGTTTTTTTCTTTTCCTCACTCAGAGTTGCTCTCAGTTTGGTCCCGAATCGCTCTTAAGCTAAGTCGGCTACGTTGAAATTTTCAAGCTAAATTAGGAGCTTTCTGAGAGGATTCTTAGAATCTTTAAGAATACGGGCCCTGGGGTTAACAATCTTTAAAGTCCCCATGAAATCAAAAAATATTTTTTTTTTGGCTTTTAATATGAATAGGTTACTCTTACTGTTATCAATAAGCTAGTGTGCTCCAAAACAATGACATTGACATTGATATAAGCATTCAAAACTTACAGTCTCTCACTTCTACCAATATGAATCAATGATTTTTATGATATCACTCTCCACTTCAGCTTCTCATCAGATTCTCTGTACAATCAAATGCTCTGTAGAATCTAAAGCGCCCCACCCCCAAATAGGAGCTGCGGCTAAAATTGGTCTCTTGTTTACACATTTACTATCTTGTACATGGTGAGTGGCACATGGTGCAGTATATTTAGGATAGGGAACGATTCAGACAGTGTAAATATGCTTTTCATTGGGGCGAATGAAGTATGGTTTCACGTTAGTCTCGCGATGGCTTTACCGAACTTATAGCTGTGATATAAACTAAACGCTTTCAGGTACTGTTTACCAGGTAACAAGGTGTAACAGCCTCTGGCTTTGGTCATGGTATAAAAACCATTTACTTCAATTTGATCTTTTGCTTGTTATGTTTGGAAAGGGTAGCCTGTTTTCTATCATCCATTTTACACTTTCTTTGCACTCTTCTATCAGATGTCCACTGTCTGTAAGTAGTAGCCATTAAAGACTATAATGAAGGGTCATATTTCGTTTTCTGGGTTATTATTTCTGTTGACATAAAATTATCTATTTTCCATCTACCTGCAATTACATAAAACTGCTTTTGCAGGTTATTGCCTTGTTATTTCTGTGGAATCTTGTTTCTCAGAAGTCCAACGGCTGTCATTCATAAAATACTTGTGTGTTTAAAGGTGACATATCATGAAAATCTGACTTTCCATTTTTAAGTGCTATAATCGGGTCCCCAGTGCATCTACCAACCCAGAAAACATGAAAAGTGACAACCAGTTCTAACGCAATGGCAAAAGTTCGAGCAAAGCATGCAAACTATCCCGTCAATGGCTGCACAGACGAGCACAGAACACTATTTGACCAAAAAAAATGTCACAGCTGTCTTATAAAGACCACAAGGAACTGTCAACTTGTGTCAAAGTTAATCATGGCGGTACATGCAAGTCGATGAGATGAATCAATTTAACTTCAAAACAACATAAATGTATCCACTAACCATCCAGAAACGTCCATGTGCGTCTAAAAGTTGCAACCTCTTCGTGAGTCTCTCTTTAAGGCTTCCTTCAGCTACTGGTGGTTATTTCTAAGATTCTGGATGAGTGATATTCGTGTTTGTTATTGCTGGAGTATCCGAAGCTTGTGTAAAGGATTGGCCATCTTCTAAACGGAGGCGGGGAAAAGCAGCTCATTTGCATTTAAAGGGACACACAAAAAGGGGCAACTTTGACAAGCTATAATAAATGATCTGGGTGGTATTTTGAGCTGAAATTTCACAGACACATTCTGGGGACACAAAAGCTTTATATCACATCATGTGAAAAGAGGCATAATATGTCACCTTTAAATCAATATTTGATTTTGCCTTAAGCTGCCAGTTAAAGTGTAGTACCTGGGTGCTCAGAAGTGAAAGAAACAGACTGCAGGGTCTTGAAACTGTTTAAACTTGACATGCCATATTAAAAAACAACCAGCCACATTTTAAAAATAGACAACTTGGATAAATAATAAGGTGGACACATATTAAGATAATGCAACCCAGGCTCATTGGAAATGGACTGGCTATATTTTTCGCAAAACTCAAAAATATACCTATATATTAGGGCTGGGCAAGTTAACGCGTTATTATCGCGTTAACGCATTTATGAATTAATGCCGACAATTTTTTTAACGCACGTTAACGCAGTTTTTTTTTTTTTTATATATATAATTTTTTTTTAAAGTCCGTTGCAAACTGGCTCTGAATACTACACACAGGCCTACAATCAAACCATGGATCACAGGAGGGGTGGGATGTTGGTCAGCCAGCAAATAACCCACCCAAACAAGCAGTGGAGAGAGGCTTTGGCAGGTTCTCTCAGGTGAACAGACAGGGAGACAGCGCTCCGCGAGTGAATGACAGGCGCGGATAGTAACGTTAACCAACGGCTTTTGTGCACTACGCAGCTGTAGCCTTTTTAACTTAAATTAAAATTATACACAACTTTACCTGATAGGCCTGTGTTTAGTTTAGTGGGGATGCTCTGCCATGTGAATTCCCTTCTGTTGATGTCCAACTTACAAACAGCGAACCGAGGATCAGTCTCTCTTCCAATGATTTGTGCTGCGCGTCGTATACAAAAAGTTATAGACAATTCAACGTCGGCAACGGGCGGGCACGGGCGCGTGCGTGAGGCGAGCTTGACCGCAACAGTTTCACAGGAACGCACCCGCTTTCGCTGCACCTTGTGCTCGACCACTTCACCTCACTAAAAGCTGATTTATACTTCTGCGTCGGACCTACGCCGGAGCCTCTACGTTGGTTTTCATTTATACTTTCGCGTTGACGCGCAATTACGGGAGCATGAAACCCGGGGAGCGGTTCTAGCAATCACAGCGCTTTTGGTACGCGTATTGACGCGTTGTTACATTTTTGGAGAGGTGCACGTCAGGGTACGCGCGCTACACACAGCCTACGGCGTAAGTTCGACGCAGAAGTATATTGGGCTTTACCTCTGTTTAATGTAATCACGTGGGAAACCATGGCATGACCAAACCTAAGCTACTATCAGAGAAGTAACGGTGGTCGACTTATATCTGTAGTAGTGATCATGACCTCTGACTACATATACTGTTTCTGCTGCTCCCTGATAAAATACACCTGTCGATACCTGTTCAGGAAAAAAACTAAGAAAACTGGACTCGTTTTAACTAGATAAAAGGTAATGCCCAGTGCCAAATAGCTTTGTTTTAATATTTGATTTGATTACATTAATGTTTAAGTTGAGATTTACAATAAATATTTTATTGCTACTGTGTAAAGAGAATACTGCTGGTATAAAGCACCTTATTTGTTTAAAGTTTTTGCAAACCACATGTTATTGCACTTTTGTGTATATAGCAGTACATTTAAATCAAAAGTGTGCAATACATTACTTTAGAAATCATTATTCAAATTTGCGCGTAACAATGCGATTAATCGCAAGAAATCATGCGATTAATCGCGATTAAAAATTTTAATCGTTGCCCAGCACTACTATATATATATATATATGTACATAAACATTTGGCCATTTTTACTCAGATTGTGATTACAGGGACATATTTTCCATTAAAAAAGACTTATTTATTATACACAGTTCCTTGCACAGTACCATGACCTCAAAACCTTTTAACCGTAGTGCGTAAACAAATACATTTTGACGTTTTCGTCTCACAACCAGCTCCATAAGTTTCAAATGCAATAGAGCATCATCTTTTTTGCTCCACTCACTGAGCATTTCATTTTCGTTTTTAACTACGTTGAAATTAATTTTTCCTACCAGCTGTTTATGTCAGGGAAACATAAGCTCAAGACATCAGTCTGTGGATAATCATTCATATTGTACATCCTCTGCACGTCCTTTTGTAATCAAATTTTTTTTTTTTTTTCAAAAATAATGAGAATTTAACACTTCAATTCATACATTAAGCTGTGAAAGAAGTGAATTGTTGAATGTTATTTTTCTCTGGCTGATATCCTGATCGGGATGGTCTTTGCTTTTTCCTTGCAGCCTTTTTTCTGATTGATGTCTGGTTTGGTTGTTTCTGACTCACCCAATGGGAGTCACTTATTGATTGATGAGGCAGACTCTTATCTGGTTAGATACAATTTAACAACTGATTTGTTCATGTCTCTCTCTGTCCACAGGATTGGCCAAGCGAGTCGGAGCTCGCCTGCTCCTTGCCTCCACTTCAGAAGTGTATGGAGGTATGTGTACAAATGTCTCAGTTCTAATGCTTACAGTGATAGGAAGGGGACATCATATAATATACATATTATTTATATCTCTCACATATCAATTGCTGTTCTCCTATTGTTTTTTTTTTTTTTTTTTCATTAGATGTTTGTTGTAGAAGTAGTCACATTGCAGAACATCGACCTAAAATTTCAGACACTGCCAGAACTAAATCTGTGTGAACCTGGTTGTAGGCATCAGAGACCTGTAGTCAAGTAGTTTTAGCACTTTAGGTATATGGCTTTAGGTATGTGAGTTGAGATCAAAGGCTATAAGAGACAGGGATGAAGTGCTTCAGGCAGTTTGAGAGTGCATGAGTCTGGGATTTGAAAAGATTTTGGTAAATGTAGGATTCTATGGCTGTTTTATGTAATAATAAAGAACCCGATCCCAGTTGTGAAGCATGGTGATAGAAGTGATGTAGTGAAAGCTGCTTTGAGTTCATCTTGAATTGTCACTACACAAATAGTTTGTCCTTAAATGAATTGAAATAGTATGGCCATGTCAATTAATTAGACAGTTCCCCTTAATTAAGCAATAATTACACTGCTAAGAGGTTGTGCCGTCTGAAATGGCAAATCTGTTTATCAGATTACATAACGTAACCCGTCTCATCAACACCTTCTCTGTGTGATCCCACATCTCTCTGAAATTAGTAGATTTACTTTTTTTAACAACTGAGAGGAAACTGCAATTGATCTTCAAGCATTTTGATGGTTGAATAATCAGCTCATTTGGGATTTTAGGAATCTCTATCCAAGAGAGAAATAAAGCTTACCAGTAATTAATTGGGCTAAGCATTGACACAAATGTCATGATTCGATTTTGTTTCACAAGCTTTCGATTAAATTCCAATATCAGTTGGATCAGTTCATTTGGATATATTCTGTATATCAGGTACAGTAACATTTTTCTCAAAGAAATAAATCTCTTTCAACTAATGCTGTAAACTATTTAGGGCTCACTGTCAGTTGGTACATTACTATATTAAAGGTTAAAATTAACAAATTTGTATACATACATTTTTAATTGCTCAAAGAAGACAGTTTTTATATAATAATTGATATATATATATATATATATATATATATATATATATATATATATATATATATATATATATATATATATATATATATATATATATTAATGATAATAGTTTTTTCTCCAATTAGGTTTTTAAAAAAAAAATATTTAAACAGTGGCTGTTATAACTGTCATATGACAGATCTGTCATGCCACATTAAAGAGTGCAAAAGTGTTTTTTATTGTTTGAAATTTTTTATAAAACTGACAAAATTTGAAAGCATGTTTGTTTGCTCTCTTGCTAATGCCATTTATTACATGCAAGAAAATAAACCATTATCACTAGAAAGTGACAATGCCATCAAATCATTTGTTGTGCTATTGATTGCCTTCAAACTGCTTAAGAGATACTATTCGTCATGATGGCTGCTTTGAAGGGTTGTTGTTTGAATGTGCACCTCTGCTTTCACCCTAGCTATCGCTCAAGCCTTCAAAATCTGCCTTTTTAATGAACCAAGAACACTGAATTGCATTGAAATCCAAGAACCACTCTTTTACTCTGAATGGCACAATTGGTTTGAGAACATAAACATGCTTTATTGAGGGAATTATATAATTTGAATGTAAACTATTATCATATTAATTAACTTTACATGTACAGACTGATCATTAAAAATAATTTCTTCTCACCAGAGTAAATGATCGACCAAAATTGGAAACATAATTTCTTAATCTATACAGCTGCATCAATAAGTACTGCTGTAATGGCTCCGAAACTCTGTGTATTTTGACACACAACAATTACCGTTCAGTTTGATCAGGACAAATTTGTTTGCAGTTTTCCCAGTCTTATTTTAGATGATTGCAGTGCTCTGTTTTTTAAATCTTTATGGTTGTGTCCAAGGGTGTTTATTACCAAGCTTGGTTATGGATCACTGCGCTTTTACCACTGGGTTTCCTCCAAAGCTGCAGACTGTCCAAATATTCTTCTTCTGATTATTTGTATCTTTGCCCATCATGACATCTCTGTCTAACTGAGTTGCTTTACTCTGTGTTAAGGGCGTGATTTGAACAATGATGTGATTAACTATGATAACTGTAAAATTGTAATAATCATTTTTATTCTTTGAAAATAGACATTGATATCATTGGTCAAATCATCATCAAATTCCAAGCTGACAAACAATTAAAGCATTGACTGCCAATTAGAATCCATCAGATGTTAAAGAGCTTTTAAAGTGGCAGATGACATAACTGCAGTACTTGCTTATAATAAACAAAATGTTATCATCCTTTAGTGTGGATGCTAATATAGTTATCGTAAGAGCTATCTTTATAGTTAATATCTTTATATTGTTCTTGGTGTTCACAGGCCTTTAAAATTGTGCCGAGTTTATCCCTTCTGAAAACAAAAAGTTGGATTGTCTACTAGGTTTTGCAGTCAGTCACAGTAAAACAGCTTGATTATTGGAAATTCACTGTAACAATGTTCAAAGTATGGAAAGAAGACAGGGTCTGCTTGCTGAGACTCGTGTGTTTTATTTTGATAATTCAAACTTCCAAACAAAAGTCACACTCACACTCACAGCGCTCTCTCACACTCACAGGGCTCTCTCAAACTCAGTCCAATTTAGTTCACAGGCAGCTCTCCTGAGCATTCCGTACACACAAGTCCACAGCTTCTCTCTCCTTGATTCCCATTTCCAGGTGGCTTTTATCCACTCCCTTCACTCCAATTACTGCAAGTCACAAGTGTATGTCATTTGGTGCTTGACCCACTTACTTACCTCCGTCCACCGGACAGGATCGGGTGCTTCCTTTTTAGTGAGATCAGTCAGCGGCCTGGTGAGGTCCGAATAATTAGGCACAAACCTTCTGTAATATCACCTCCTTTTTGATCTTGGGTCTAGGACAGGTTGCAACTGCTGCCGTCTTATTAATTTAGGGACGCACCTGTCCTTGACCCAAGTGGAAATCCAGATACCGAACCTCCACACACCCAACCGCACACTTCTTCGGGTCGGCTGTTAGTCCGGCCTCTATCAGCGCCCTCAGATGCCCCATATGACGCTGCCAGTCATTATGCCAGCGGCATATGCGGCCAGAGAATTTGAAACACAGCATTCACCTTGTGATAGTCAACACAGAACCGAACTGCCCATTTTAGGCACTAAAACTATCGGGCTCGCCCAATCACTGTGCTACTCCTCTATTACCCCAGTGTCCAGTATCGCCTCTAATTCCATCTGAACCACTTTTTTGTGTGTTCATGTAACCAATACGGCCGGCTGCGAATTATCACGCCTGGCTCTGTCGCAGTATGGTGCTGAATAAGATTTGTTCGACCGGGCAGGGGCGAGAACACGTCCACAAATTCTGCTTGCACCCTGGCCACATCAGTGAGCTGTGAGGGCAAGAGGGGATCTACACCTGGGGCCAGAGCAAGAGATTGGATTTTGGTGCTCACTTCTGGCCCGAGATCCTCCTCTCCACTCACTGCCATCCATTTTTTTTAGGAGATTTAGGTGGTAGATCTGATGAGCCCCACACCTCATAATTGAGATCTCCCACTCACTGTGTGACCTCAAAAGGTCCTTGCCACTTAGCTAATAACTTAGAACTGGATGTAGGGAGTAATACAAGTACTTTCTCTTCCTCTGTTGTACAACCGGCTTTGTTCAGTCTGGGCCTAAACAAATTATCCATAGAGAGTTTTGTTTTTCAGGTCCATGACATTAAATTTCGTTTCTGCTATCCGAAGGTCCTTGGTAGACACTGGTGCGAATCGAATGCCCAATAACTTGTACAGTTTGGGTAAGGTTTGTGACATAAATGCTATGCCTTGATCAGTGAGAATCTCTTTCGGGATTCCCACTCGGGAGATTAAACGAAACAGTGCGTCCGCTATACTCTTTGTAGAAATGCTGTAGTCCACCTGGACTAATGCAAAGCGATGCCCACGTGCTGCTCGTTCTAATGGCCCAATGAGGTCCATGCCAATTCTCTCGAAGGGGACCTGCATAAGTGGAAAAGGGCGCAAAGGTGCTTTTGGAGAGGCCGGTGGATTTACAAGCTAGCTGACATTCACGACAAGCCGCCCACCATCTGCGCACATTCTCGTGAATGCCTGGCGAACTAAAAGCCCACGAGCTAAATGCCACCTCTACCTTATGTTTTTGACCCCAAACTTGTATAGCCAAAGACATTAGGTGATATCTCACCACATCCCTGTGCACATACCTCACCTGAACCATGCGGTGTGTATCCAATGCCCCATGCTGAATCAGGCACTGATTCTGGTGGTTTGGTTACAGCCTGAATCCACCAAAGCCTGATAAGTACCCCCCTTTATACTCACAAGAATTTGGTACAACCCGGCATGGTCGAGGGCGGCCAGTGGAACGTCCGGAACCTGAATAAGGGTCCCCACTTCCATAACTGGACACCTGTCTATAAAGTGCCCCTGGTCCTCGCAACGCCAACAAGCCGGCATAGGCCTCCCCGCCGCCCTAGTTGCAGGAAGCGATTGCACGTCAAGAGATTGACGTGAAGTGAGCAGAGAAACGGGTGCTGATGGCCCCCTCGGAGGAACTCTTGTTCCAGCCGTAGTCTCCAGCTCGAGGAGGGAGGTTGCCGCTGGACCTGGGGAAAGGGATAGGTTTGGAAGGAAAGAGAGGGGGGAACCACAGGGGAGGGGAGAGAGCGAGAGAGAGAGCGCAACCTTTTGTAGGCGTTCGCCGAGCTGCCATATAGCTTGTTCGTGTTTCAGTGCGTTATTATGGAAAGAACGCATCCACAACGGAAGGTTGCACATTGAGACAAACACGGTCAAGTTCATGTGCGCATTTGCGTCCTTGGGTGCAGATGTAAGTTGTAAAATTAATTTTATGTTGTATATATAAGAATAATTTCATATATAAGATGCTGAGTTTATTAACACATAGCTAACTCATGTACAACCATGAGTAAATTTAAAAAACTATTTAAAATGAAGGTTATTAAATGAATATGAAAAGGCCTCGAGGTGATAGTATTGTACAATAGTATCATATTGCATGCATGTAGGTATGCATTTGTTTCTATGTGAATGCATGGGTTTATGTGAACAGTAGGTAAGTTAATATACAGTCTATGTAAAGACGTATGTACAAGAGAAGCGTCAAATTGTTTTGTATTTAACTAAAGGATATAAATAGAGACCTGAAAGGTAGGACCTGAAAAGTTTATGAACTTCTTCCTACTCGTTTTTGAACATGGGAATTTCTATTTGAATGACCTATATTAATTTTGGAAGATTGTGCTGAGAAGCACATTACCTTATATAACTATTATTTTAATTTTATTTTTAAATATGAATGCATGTTTGTATATTTCTTATTTTTATGTTTTCTACATGTTCAAAATAAACTACTACTAAAAAAAAAAAGCATTTCATTCACTCTTCAGTGTTTGCTCATACTTGTTGTTGAGATCTATCAATACTCGAATGGAAAAATTGACAAAAATGCACATCCCTAGTACTTAGTGTCACCTCTGAAGGCCATCAGGAATTCACACAACCACAATTACATGCGTTACAAGCACAGAGCGCTGACTTGGTGTGCGGTGCGAAAGATTCTTCAGAAATAGTACAGCTGTACAGCAATCTGATCTAAGAGGCTGTTTCACAGCAATCACCATGTGCATTAGTCTGACATAATTTCAGTCATTTTGATAATAGTGTCTTTAAAAGCCACATCAGAGGGAAAGAGATATAAGAGGTCTTCAGTTTTTTAGAAGTACTTGCAATTATCTAGCTTGAGAGCATGACGTAGCTCTCTCTTTATTTTGTCAATTGATTATCAACATAAAAAAAAAAGGTTAAATGGTTGTAAAAAGAAATCACACTTGTGTTGTATAGGAAATTAATGGGAAATACAAAAAATATGAAAAAAAGGGAGCAATTTGGGTGGGCACAGCAGTGAAGAGGTTACACTATAAAATATAAAGTGCAAAATGGACACATTAAGCCAGAAGACTCGAATAAGATGTTGAGATCAAGATCAGATTGATTAAATATAAAGAATTCCTTTTCAATTCAATTTTATTGCATTTTGATGTTGTATGTAACAAAATGTTTTTTCTCTGTGTTCAGGTTTGACTAGGAAAGATAATGGAAAAACTGACACTTCAAATCAACATTTCAAACAAAAAAATATCTAGACCTCGACAAAGTAGTCTTTAAGAATGTCTAAATATATATCCAATTCCACTAATAAAATCAAGTTTTATGTGTTAAAACAAATAAATAATTGATATAGAGCTATATAGGAAACTAGTGGTTACACCATGGCTTTATAGATGTTTTTTATTTTTTTACTCCTACCAGATGACACTAATCTGCCTTCAAAATTTGGATTTTAAAGGCCTTGTCTGCATTTTAACAGCTTTAATTGAAAATAATAATAAAAAATAGAATAAAAATATTATTTTCAATGGGAAAAAATGTAAATTAATTATTGCATAAATATTAGTTAGTGATCTACAATTCTCTTAAAATACAAAATAAAATAAAAATGACTGAACAAAAATATATTAAATTGTTTTTCCCGAAAAAAAAAGAAAGAAAGTTACATTTCAGTTACAAGTGTGACTCCCAACTGAACATTTCTAGAGGGTTAAACATATATCCAGCACACTACTCAAGTTTGCATCATCACAAAAATATTTTTAATGAGCAACATTTTGGTCAAAATGTTTTTGTGATGATGCAAAGTTGAGAAGTGTGAAGGATTTATATTTTTTATATTTCAATTTCATCACTTATAGTTCTCCCTCTTGTTTTAAAAATTTAAATATGTGTGTTATATTTCATCCATAGGGCGGTGTATCATATATCATATTTCTGTGTTTGTGTCATCTGCTAGACCCAGAGGTGCACCCCCAGAATGAGGAGTACTGGGGTCATGTGAACCCTATTGGTCCCCGGGCCTGTTATGATGAGGGAAAGCGTGTTGCTGAGACGATGTGCTATGCCTACATGAAACAGGTAGGAGTGAACTTGAAAAAAAAAAATTTAATCAACTACCTTTTTTCCATGACTAACAATGTCGCGCCGCATTCCGATTGTTGTTAAAGCGGCATAGTATTGCGGTATATTAAAAATTCATCTCATAACAAAAATACACACTGGTATTCAGTATGAACCAGTATACCGTCCAACACTAGGAATTACTATTAGGAATTTCACCGTTTTCATTTTTGAGAGAAGTTGCTTGTATTACGTGAATTTATGTGATAAACAGCATATAATAAATCAGGAAAGTGGATGATAAACCATGAGTATGGATTGACATTCTCTTCATTTTTGTTTATAGGTGTTTAATTTCTCAAATGACATTAATTGTCACTTTTATAATTTTGAACAAAATAATAATTATTATCAATTGAACCATTACACAGCATGACTAATATGTGACATTTTAGTGACTAAAACACCCAACTAAAAGGTGATTAAACAAAAACAGGACAAGGTACATTTGACACAGGCTAAGACTAATTTTAAGAATAGCTAACGAAATTAACAGTCACAACTGGATTCCTGCTCTTGATTTTTTTTTCACTCTGTTCTCTAGGTGTATTAATGTAGAGAATTAGCCACCTGGGAGTTTGAGCTGAAAAATGTGCCATCCCATTCTTATTCTAGTCTACTCTGTTCTTTGCTGTCGCATTCTTACCCGAGCAGCATACCATAGAAGTAGACGTATTGTGTGAGAGCCAATTACCAGAGGAAGAAGCTAAGAACTTGAAATAATGATACAAGAATTGCAGCTATTGATTGTACATCAAAGGGCATTTCGATGCTTGGAGGACTGACAAATATTTGTGTGGAAAAAAAATAAGTGAGCTAGGCAACAGTAGCACAGTTAGCTGAAAAACTGAATGTGATACATAAATGGTGAGCCAAACCATTTGCAGCATTTTTGGGTATTGTTATTCAGCAAGCGTTCGTATGCACATATTTGTGTGAAGTCTACATAATGAATGTTTTCACAAAAAGAAAAGTCATGATTCACAGATTCTTTTTGTACTAAAAAAATAAAAGTAGGAATAACTTAAACCACACGTAAGCAAAAATCACATACTCTAGGTGCCATATAAATGTTAAGATTACATATTATATATATATATATTTCATTATAAATCTTCACAATGTCAACACAAGGTGAGAGCATCAGACTTTTATCGAAGCTTGTTTCCACCACCGAATAAAAATTTTTTTTTTTACTTTTTATATCACAATTTTGACTTTTCTCGCAATTGCACGTTTACGTTTCGCAGTTCTGATATGAATAATATAAATTCAAAATTGCTAGTTATAAATGTTAGAATTGCTAGTTATAAACTCACAATTGCGAGTTATAAAGTCTGAATTGCTTGTTATAAAGTCAAAATACCATAGTGAGTCAGGATAAGACAAAAACACTGTTTATATAACTTGTATAACACAAGTGTACCTTTTAAAATGGATTAGTATTAGATGCAAAATTAAACTGCCTAATGCTTACATTTAGGGGCTAAACATATAAATTCATAATTAGGACAAAATGAAGTCTTGCACACCTTGGCATTATCTAAAGGTTGATTGCTTTGGGCTCTGAGAGACATGGGTAAGATCACAATGATCATCTGGTTCTCTGTGACAGCTTCATTTGCTGCCTGTGTCTTCTGGCTGAACATTCTGATATGATTGATTGGCACCACCCTTTGCTGAAGCTGATTGTATCTGTTTTTCTTCACTTGGTGTCACTCTCAGATTGTCTTTATCGCATTCACTGTTCCACCAATCCACATATTGTCGCTCTACATGTCACCACATGAGAAATGCTGCCTCACAAGTTTGATTTGAATATCATCAGTGACGTGTGGCATCTGTCACTGACATCTTTCTAAAATGAAATTCAGTGACATTTGAGAAAAATAAAGTCGTTTGACTGGAGAAAAGTAAAAGTAATTTTTCTGTTATTTAAAAGTGTCATTTTGTTTGTTTAAAAGTAATCTGTTAACCAGCCTTTATGCAAGTTGAGGATAATAGGTCAGTTTTGTTCAAACATCTTTCAGATTTTTTTTTTTGTTTTTGCGTAAAACACAACTTAAAATGATAGTTCACCCAAAAATGAAAATTGTCATCATTTACTCTCATTTTAAACCTGTATTTCTTTCTTTCGTATGTGTAACATACTCCTGGTAAACACGTTAGTTATGTCTAAAGTGAAAGTAAACCGTTTGGTGAAATTATCATTATATTGCACCTGGGAAATTGATAAGGTAAAGTGACAGCAGCCTCATATAAGCTTGTCGTTAAAATGTTGTTAATCAAACAACAAAAGAAAAACTACTCTTGACAAAATATTTTTCATAGTTTTATTAAGAATCTGTATATGTAATTCATACAGTGCAGTTCATACTATGCCATTGCTATGCACTATAGGGTTCAAATCTGGACTCAAAACATCAGCCTAATGGACTTGTTCTCAAGCCACTTCTTGGTTGTCTTTACAGTTTGGGCAGGATAATTGTCTTGTTGAAAAATAGCATCTGATTACTCCTCTTAAGATAACAACTTTTTATTTGTAGGTAGCAAGCCATTCTGCAATATTCTCCTGTACTTTAAATCATTAATGACTTTTCACCAGGAAGTGTCTCACCAGAATAAGCAGCTAGTAGTCAGACTTTAGATTAGATAGACCTAGAAATTGACCCGTCTCATTTCTGTCCACTCTTTCCCCTAGCTAATTCATTTTTTTCTTTTGTCTTTTTTTTCTTTCCTGCGCTATTGGGAACTGTGGGTCACTACTACACTCCTCCTTTCTATAATTATCTGTCCATCTTTCTCTTAGCATCTAAGGCAAAATCATTGGGCTGATGGAAGTGCTTCATCTGTTCACTAGGGCTACACGACAAAGTGATAATTTGTTAAATAATGTGAAATGTGGTATGTAAGATGATAATGCTTTTGAGTGTGTAAATTAAATTGAAAATATATTTAAAAACTGACAACAATATAACCAACGTACATAATATGGGGGAGTTTTTTGGTAATTGTTTTTGGTCATGTTTTTATTTTCATTTTCATCACACTTTCACCAAATGAAAACACAATAAAACCAAATTGGATAAACAGCTTAAGTATTCAATCTCTACATGGGTGGGAATGAAATGCCCCTTTCCACTGATTGGTCAACCAAACATAAAACTGTGCCGTCATCAGTTGATGATGACAATACATTATATTAATGGTATTAACATGACTCGTCCTTCGAATGAGACGTAAAATGAGGTCCTGACTCTCTGTGGTCATTAAAAATCCCATGGCACTTATCGTAAAGAGTAGGGGTGTAACCCCGGTGTCCTGGCCAAACTCCCTCCATTGGCCCTTATTGATCATGGCCTCCTAATAATCCCCATCCACTGAATTGGCTCTATGACTCTCCTCTCCACCTATAGCTGGTGTGTGGTGAGCTCACTGGCACAGTTGTACTGTTGCTGCCGTCACATCATCCAAGTGGATGCTGTACACTGGTGCTGGTTGAGGAGAGATCCCGACATGATTGTAAAGTGCTTCGGGTGTACAGTAGTACATATGAAAGCACTATATAAATGCCTCATTCTATTCATCCTAGTTAATTAAACTGGTTGAATATGAGAAAAATTAAAGGTTTCTTTTGTTTTCCCGAAAAAAATAAGAATTCGACTTGATTTGTAGTTTATACATTCAGTGGCATAAAATGATTAAACCGCTTAGGATATTCTACCTCTGCATGGGCTGGAATAACTAAACATTAAACCATGCCATCATCAGCTGTTCCTCAGTTCCGCGCAACAATAATAGTCATCCTCTGCTACAGTTGTAAGGATTCTTAAAGCGTTCATTGCAACTACATTTTCTCATCAAACAACCGAACGAAACGAATGGCTCGACAGAAACCATACTGGGCAGAGCCTAGACGAGTCTTTCTTCTGTGTAGGCATAAATTTGGCAACCTATGCGTGAAATATTAGTTTATCTCATAAATATTAATTTACTTCCCATCTGCACAACTACTCCCTAGCCTATATCTTTGGCACATCGCCTGCTTTATTAATCTGACAAACTATCAAAATCTGTGTGGCGAAGCTGCGTGACGCACTGGACAGCATGAAGCGAATGTATTTACATTGTAGTGAAGCGCAGACCATTATCAAGCTGAAAGAAATGATGTGGAATTATTGTTTTCTTTCTTTTAATGAAACATGAAAAATACACAGTTCTCAAATGTATCTGATTTCAATATTAAATCAAAAAACAAATGATCGGGAGATACCCTGATTGTGTGTTTCACATTATTTTGGCACTAACAAGTCAACAGAAGGCAACTTATCTTCTCAGAGGTTACTATGAGAGCACCAGCTTGTTTATTGTCTTAAGTCATTGGTAGTGCACACACACAACTCCAAGTAGTTCTCTACCCTAACATGGATGTTTTTTTTCCACTAAGAAACATACATTGTTATGTTATTTTGTTTGATACTGTGAAGCTGCTTGGGTACAATCTATATTGTGAAAAGCGCTATATAAATACACTTGATTTGATTTGATTTGATTTACCTAAAACAGACTTTTCATAACTTTTTGAAGTATTAAAATCATTTGATTATTGCAAGCTTTTGCAATATGCATATCATGATTTGTAGTATTCTGATCACTTCTATATATTGTGCTACTATTCTCATTTGTAAGTTACTGGAACACATGGAAACACTTGGGAAAAAAGTGTAATAAATATAGCGGAGTGGAATTCAGGAACTTCTTTAAGCTGAGTGAAAGCCGCGGCTACAATGTGTCAAAAGCATGTGCAATATGCTCTGACGGCATTGTGTTATTACCACAAACACACCAAATCACATGATGTATGCACTTGATATTTTTAGTTGGAGTGGTTATCTTGGAAATCCACTCTGTAGATATTTCATATGTGGTTTAATCTGTTTCCTCCTCTGGGGTCTCATCTCTATCCTTCACATTTATCAATGTATTAAAGCAACACTATGTAACATCGTTTACCTTAAAATAATGTTTCCAAAATCTTATCAGTGGTTCATCAAGTCGTAACAGGGTGAAAGGCACTTCTGCCATAGCCTGACGGGGTCTGTATCGCTTTTACTGGCACTATGTAACTTCGGGGTTCGGGTAGGAACCCGACCACAAAAAGAACTACAAAATTCGACTGCTTTACGTCAAGGGCTACAATAGTTATTATTTCGTTTTTCTTCGTTTCTGATGTCGCAATACATCATCCTTTCATGAAATCATGTAACATACTCTACCTTGTCTGTGGACATCGTTCATTCTAAAGCCGGTGCTGGATAAACAGCGAGCGTGCGTGCGACGGTAGGCTAGATTATTTACGACAGCGGCAATGGACAATTTCGTTTCCACCCAGTAGGGCGACCAAAGAGGAAACGTTACTTGGTGTTACTTTAAAAAGAGGTTGGTAAAACACAGATCTGTCACGTTTAACCTCTATCTGTGTCTTTCTTTCTAAATTACTTAGTCCTTTTCAGTCCCTTCTGCTGTCCCTCCTCCCATTACATCACCATCCTTCACAAACTCACCAGTTTCCGGAATTTTCTGCAGTTGCCTCAGTCATCAGATATTTTTTTTAATGTTCTGGAGTTGTTTATATCATCATTGATCAAAAAGCCCTCTCAGTCCATATTCCAACTAATATAAAGTATTGTTTTAAATCCTCTTTCACTACAAAGTATCCCCACAGTATTGCTCCAGGGTATATTGAAGATGTCGATTTAGGTCGAAATGTGATGCGCTTTGCCACACATTAATGAGATTTTACAGTCCTTAACGTGTGAGTGTGTATGTTCTTTATTTTTTCCGACTTTCATTTACAAGTGTGACGATTTAAGAATAGTGCATATGGGAAAACTGGGCCTGGGATCAGAAAATGACTTGGTTGTGCATGTGCACAGGCCACTTTTTTTACTTTATTTTTTTCATCAAAAGGTTCAAGGTTACTCAAGTTACCTAACATTTTAGTCACTGGCATCACACACTTGCTTTAGGCATTTTGTCTGAGTGAACAGTGGTAACATCACGGTAACACACAGCCTCATCATCGCAACCTTAGCGAGCAATCACATGGTAGCCTTGCAATCAGGCAGGTAACTTTCCTTGCTAAAAAGGCCACTTATAGCTGTCCTTGTTTTGTCCTTGTTATGTGTTGTCTGGCATTTTTGCCACCCATCTTTAATTTATAATGCTATTTATGAGAGTTTTCATGTATTTATGCCCACAGAGATAATTCTAGAACCTAAAGCATTCAACTATTCTTGATGCACTCTATATCTCTCTTACGTTGTTCCAAGGCCAGTGCTTGATGTGGGCACAAGTACAGGCTTTACTATGACATGTACTGTGTTTAATGATTTATGTAGCTAATATCATATTTTGCAGTTATAAGTTGTATTGTTTTATTTGCATGGCTCATATTAGAGATGTTAGTTCAGTTCACAGATAAATCATTAATAAACTGCAACATTTCATAAAAAATAAGAATTGTCAATTTCGATTACGTGGACATTCTTGTAGTTTGAGTACTGTGTATTGCTCATGGGAACAGTGGTAAGATATTCATGATCAAATATTTTGCCCTGACCAAGCTTATTGTTCAGAGATGACTTAAGTAAGCCATTCATATTTTAAATTCACTAAAAAGTTTAAACACTGTGGCTCTGTGGTGCAGAAGGGTCCTCATGAGTCTTTGGAAAGCATTATTTTTGCAGTTCCATTGAATGAGAATGCTAGTAGTGAAGAAATAATTAATCATTGACCTTTTCTTCACTTTGCTTTTTCCATGTGGTGTCTCTTTTGATTATTATTTAATGTTTTAAATGTCTGTAACTGTGTGTTCTGGCTTTTTAACCATTGTGGACAATAGTGATTTGTTACTTTTTGATGGGAGACTAGAGCAATTTTAGAACCATTTCGGACGCCCCCAGCCACACTTAGTCTCTATAGGGATGCCATAAAATAAACATGCCAGATTGACACTACATCATTGCTTTTATTATTAACATTAGCAAACATTAAATGGATTATTCAATTAAAAAATGATCAATCTGTCATCATTTACATACCATCATGTCTTTCCTCATGTCTTTTTCCTCTGCGGAACACAAAAGTACTAATTTAGTACCTTTCTTCCAGTACCAAAAGTGGACAAGCTCAAAACGTTTTAGACCCAGTTTACACCTGTATTTAGCGTCATCCATAGACCAAAACGCATATTAAAGGGATACTCCACCCAAAAAATGATAATTCTGTCGTCATTTACTCAGCCTCACGTTGTTGCAAACCTGTATGAGTTTCTTTCTTCTGCTGAACACAAATACTATGGAAGTCAATGGTGCCAAAGTTCCAATCGTTCTTCAAAATATCTTGCTTTGTGTTCAGCAGAAGAAAGAAACTCATACAGGTTTGCAACAACTTGAGGGTGAGTAAATGATGACAGAATTTTCATTTTTGGGTGGAGTATCCCTTTAATACCATTTGTAAAGAGGGCCTGCATCAATAGCCTATTATAAATAAAAACAAAACAGAATAAAAAACAGAATCAAATAAAATGTTTGCCAACATTAGTCAGCACATTAAGGTATTGCTGTGTGTTACCACTGTATATGAACAGTATCTGTCCAGATGACAAGCATTAAAATTTCAAGAAAGGCTTGGCGTGTACCAATACGTCACCCTATATGTGTAAAATATACATAATTTAGGGTATTATTTTCATTTGGATATTGATATTGGACCTGTTGTTTATTCATTGTGTTTCTCCTTTGAACGGGTATAAAATGTCATTCTCATATTGTCCCTCACAACTAGTGCTGTAGCGGCGCGTCGACGCTTCGACGTCAAAATTACGTCGACGCCATTTTTTTTGCGTAGACACTTTTTTTATTTATTTTATTTTTTTGCACCTTTTCCGGCAGTACAGCTCGCCACCAAACGTGGGAGACCGAAACATTGCAGAATGGAGGACAAAGACCACTAGAAGTGAATGTGCTTTCCATTAAATGAAGACACAGTACACAAATCCTTAACAAAAAAAAAAAAAAAACGTTGCAATTTAGACGCGCAAACTGGGTGTCGGTTCGGTGAGACGTACGGCTCGGGCAGATTCGGCTTGCAGTCGTTCACCCTCGGACGCGGCGCCGCGCGCGCTGTTACAAAAGAAGCCGTGCACACAGGCAAGTGAAATGGGGTCTTGCCGGTCTTGCGCACCCAATGCGTTATTTTTCCCACGCGCACCTTCACGCTCGTGCGGACGCGTCGAGTATAAACAAGGCTTTACTCCGTGTCAGCGCGCGCTCTGATCGGTAAAGGGGAACAGACTCTCCCGAATCTCCAGCAGTAGCAGAAGTACCACTAACTCCACCTCCGTTTCCCTCGTAAGCTGATAGTATTTAAACATTCTCTATGATAAAAAATGTTTGTAAAAAATATTTTAATAACACGGTTTTGGATGTTGTAGAGTTCTAATGATGGTGTTCAAATACATAACATTAGACTAACCTTAGCCAGCTTATACAGTATCATGATTCAGTACGCTAGTTTATTTAAGATACATTATGTATTTGAGATACATTATGTTTTTATTTATTAATCGACCAGCAGAAAAATAATCTTTATTTTTATCGTCCAATTAGTTGTTAGATTAGTCGACTAATCGATAAAATAATCGGCCAACTAATCGTTTAGTTAATAATCGTTTACCACCGCCCTACTCACAACATATAACAAGCATTTAAGTTGTCCTAATTAGTATGTGTCAGTTAAACACGGCACTGAAGAAACAGAAAAGGAAGAAATGGATGTGTACTCTGACATGACCCAAGAGACAATTCCAAAAAATGTGTTCTCATCTCGTCCAACCCTATCAGGGTACCCGCGGGTCTTAAAAGCCTTGAAAAAGTCTTGAATTTGATCATCTTAAATTAAGGCCTTAAAAGCCTTGAATTTAGTATACAAAGTCTTGGATTTCGTTACAAAGGTCTTATATTTTTTTTTTGCCTTTGCTAGGATTAAGTTCATACCGTAACAAAATTAACTGTTACTAATGTAGGCTAAAGGTCCTTTCACACTGGACGCGATTTTGACGCACGAATAATTCGCACGATGGTTTTATTTTTTGATCAGCTGTTTGTGTAATGAGTGCTTCCACACCGAACGCGAATGTGCTGCGGCGAAAAAACGACTTTTATTTTTTTCGCTTCGATGTCGATTTTTTTGTACTTTTGCAGCGACAGAAACGGCTTCAGCCAATCACATACAAGGAAACAAAGGTGCTTGTTGACGCTTTGGCCGCTCTGACGTAGCAGCATTATGTGCGAGAGAAGAGAAGTGTCACAAGTTACATGAAATGTAAACTAAAAACAAGCAATACATTGAAACTATAGAAACCTTTTATAATGACAGCATTTTTATAGGCCTATTGCCTATTCCGCATCTCAACGCACGCATGACATGACGTTGTTTGCTTATATGGACCAGTTACAAAAGAACGAGGCATTGGATAAAATAGCTGGGATTGTTGGTGTCTCTCCGGTGAGTTGAAGTGCGTGCTGATGATTTATAACATTTTGACTAGGAGGGAAATAATTGATTTTTAATCATTTTCAACATTCATGATTGTGTGTTTCATATTATTTTTGCATGCCACACACCAGAGCATGTGAGTAAAGCGGAGCGGGGTGACGCAAAATATAAGTTAAAAAACTTAAACATAGGCTACGTTTCATATATATGTTTAAATAATATAATGTTATTTTTTTATTTCATCTATGTTGATTAGCTATATGAAAAGGGAACCGCATGAGATGAGTAAGAGGATCATAAGATGCCCTATAGAGATCGCTAAGACATGTGACCAACTGGGCGGCAACGTCATCAGAACGCAAAGAATTATGGGTATGTTTGGCCAGTTTACACAGAGTTTAGATGGGCTGGCATAGCAGGCTTGCTTTCTGGAATGAAAAAAATAAAACAGTAGTGTGAAAAACATATTATAATCCTACAAAATGCAGCGGGCTAAAGATAACATTGTCGGACCATACCGCCTAAAACTCAATTCTAATGCAAAGACGAGATATGAGGAGAAAATAAAGGAAATCAAGGGACTGGATCCTTTATGAGTGACTGGTCAGGAGACGTCAACCTGTTGCCCAACTTCCAGCACAACTACATGATATGAGATATATATAAATCAGACTTGACAATATATTCTCAATTCCAAAAAAATAAATAAATAAAATGCACAAACGTATGACAAATCTACACACACGAAGTTTTCAGTAACTTCAAGTCGCAAGTTTAAGCACCACACTCCTCGCGCTCTCTCATCTATCTGCATGCAGTCAGAATTCATGTCAAGATTGCAATCCTGGAGTGTGTGTGTGTGTGTGTTTGTCCGCGAGAGGGCGCGGGCACGAGCGGAGAGAGAGAGAGAGAGAGAGAGCCCTGCTTATGAGTGACGACGGACGGAGGACAGAACCACTAAACATTCAAACGTAACCTATATGGTTACACTTTAGATCTGTGATATTAGTCTGATTTTATTTGAGATTTCGGCTTCCAAAGATTATAGAATATATTTGAGGTATTTGATAGAGAGACGCGATCGACTGGTGGAAACATAAGAACATACTCCGTCATTTTGTTCATAACAGGACATCATTCAAACAGAACTGCAAGGTTTTTAATTATATTTGTGTACACTCGCAATAAAACACAACATTGTGCTTTTGTCACACTCTAAACTCTGCTGCTATCCATGCCAGGCATTCGTCGCCTTTTTGTCACCTCTGAAACATGGGTTGTAGTTATTATTTTTCCACGCTGGAAAACGATAAAAGGATTTTCCGTTCTTAAGCTTTATGCCACTTCTATCGTGAGAACGACTACTGCAGTTTACAACACAGCAGGTAGACGGAATCTTGTACACTGCGTTCTTCCCTCCATGCAATCAATACTGGCGCTTTCTGTTTTTGCCGCGGATCCCCAAAATGCTTTGCGTTCACCACTGGTAATACGTCACTGGTGACGTCACATTAGCAATCTCTATATATCGAAAACATTTGGAATGGGTCAGACATAATTTTGGCCACTTATTAAGTTGTGTTTTGTAAAAAGCCTTTCTTTAAAGTTAATTTCGTTTTGTATAAATTGTATCTTAATTTTAATCAATGTTTCGTCAACAAATTGTCTAGATTAATAGATAAGAAGAATATAGACAATATAGGCTAATCGAGGCGACTGCGCGTGAACTGCAGCGCGTCTCATATCGAAAACTGACTGAAAACACTAGTTTATTATTAAACAATTCAAATGTTTAATGCATAATCCTTACTTTGGTCGGTTCTTTGTGGTAAAGTTTTAGCTTCTTTACAAGATTAGCATAGGTCTACTCCCCTTCAGACTCTCTGTTATTTAAAGTCGGCATGAAACGGAAGTTGAGATTGTCATTTTTTCCTTGCTGTGACGTATATTCGAGTGAAACGGCTTCTGAAATTTTAAAAAATGTAGGGCGGGGCTTGATTCCGTCCTTCGAGGAATTGATTGGATCGTTGGAGGACACTGACACTGACAGGTTCTCTGAGAGGCTGTGCTCTGATAGCCGCACCCTCATCGGCTCTGGCCGCACCCTTTCGCCATTGCACGTGACCGGAAGAGAAGAGAGGTCGTTTCGAGGGGGGAGGGAAGGGTAATGTATTTGATTAAAGATTATAAGGGTACATGAATTTTAAAAAAATAATGAAGTGTACAGATAAATCATTTATAATAAACACTGCAATATTACATATAAAAAGAAGATTTGTCAAATTTGATTTCATGCCGACTTTAAGATTGGGTGCACACAAAACCTTTCTTTTCTGTCTTTTAAAGAAAATGAAAAGCTTGTCTTCACTGGATGATGATGGTGATGATGAAGTGTCCATGTTTTCTCAGCGTCGGCGCGAAAGTTTTGGAATGTTGAAGCTCTGAACGTCGCAAACTCGCGTCGCGGCTGATGTGAATGGTTTTGACGCGAACTATTCGCACGCGAACCATTCGCTTTTCCGTTTCGCTTTTTCGTTACGCGTCCGGTGTGAAAGGGCCTTAATTCAAAATATATGCACGCAGCATTGAGTCAAAGAACGTATACTCTTTGGTTGAGTGCACCTCGCGCTCCACGTCATAGCAGAAAAAGCGATCGCGTGCGCACCCGTTACTATGGTTACTAGGCAAGTGAGGTACAGAACAAGATAGTACCTAGCCTAGTTTAATCCGCTGTAGCCACAAATGACAAAATTTAAACCCCAAATAAGAGCTTTTCTGTTAAAAGAACATATTTTCTACCCGGTCTGTTCAATAGTATCTGGCAACCATGCGCGCGCTCTCTCTCTCTACACTGCTGAAGAAGCGCGGATGATCTGAAAACACAGACAAGCTGGAGTTCAGCGATCTTTAAGATTTTCTACTTAAATTAAAGTGTCATTCAGTTGGTCTGTGTTCTGTCACGAGCCGCTTACGCTGTTTGTGCGACTAAATCTGCGATCAAAATGCAGGCTGATATCCAGCAGTGTTCATACGAGCAAGAATACAATGTTTCCCGATTATTCACACGATTTCAAATGTGACATTGATTTTATACAACAGTAAAAAAGAAAAGAAAAAAGGGTAACATTAAATCATGTACTACATTTAAAACAGCATTATCAGGCTTGCTCTATAACGAAATATGTGGCTTTGAACGAATCGTGAGATTCAATGAATGAATGACTCTGACTCACTCATAAAGATAGTGAGTTACCGCCACCTACTGGCGATTTTAATGTTTTTTAACATTGCCAATTTAATGAACATTGTTTTATTTAAAGCATTTTTTTTAAGTTATTACAAAGGTAAAAAATGAAATGGAAAAATTTATTTAAGTGGGCAAATCTTACCCTTAATGGAAAAGGTGTGAGTGCCGTCTAAGTGGAAGAGAGGGGGTCCAGGGGGTACAGCACTCTAAAACACTGGAGAACCACTGAACTTAGGAAAAGGGATAATTATGTAGAACTGCACAAATGCTACTGCTTAAGAGTGCTATGTCAATAATTTCTCATAAGCTTAATTGAATTGGCCTAGAGAGAATAATTATGACATTTTCTGATGTGCAAAAATGCAAAGACTTTTCGTCAACTACAACTATAAAAAACAGGATGACTCAAATGTGATTAAGACCAATAAGCATTTTCGTCTGAAGACTAAATCAAAAATGGCTGCCAAAATTAACACTGGCCTACATACACGTGCGCGCTACAATGCTGTTGCGTATGTTTTAAATATTAAGTAAATTTAATACATAATTTAATATAATTTAAGTAAAATGTTTTATTTAATTCAAGTAGCCTCCTTGTACATAATTATTTTCTAGGGTTTAAAATGTATACAGATTTCAGATTTGACATTTTCCCCTCATACTTCTGTCGGAATGGGTACGAAGTTGGCATTGAATTTCACTTGAAATGGTATTAAAAAGGTCTTAAAAAGCCTTGAATTTAAGTTGGAGGATCCTGGGGGTACCCTGCCTATGTATAAGTGGTACAGTTGTAAAAACGAGAGGAAAATGAATCCGTACATGTCTGCTAATATTTTGAAATACCCTGGGTTTGTAATGCTTAATTTAACATCACAGCTCACATGGACTACACAAATGGAACACTCAGAGCCAGATACACGGATGATTAGGTTTTGATGACGCTGCTGGGAAATAACCTGATTTTCTTCTTGTAATCAAGGTTTTCTTGTGTTGTTGGGTTATTTGTATGCCTGTAAACCAGTAAAATTGGTTATTTCAGTAATCTGAGTATTGGTAGTTATCAGTGTGGAAATTAAACACACCGTCTTTTGATACTCCAAACATTTTGAACTATCTTAGAAAACTATTTGTTTTATCATTCCACTTCAGAGAAGCAGAAATAGTATTTCCAAGGACCTCAAGGCTTATACTGTTATATTAATATAGCTGTTGAAATGAACATAGCTGCACTTTCAGCCCAAAATATTTTGTGAGATTGGATGCTAGCCATTCAGAAGCACTGACATTTGCATGATGCAAAAGCACGTCTTCCCCTGTGGTGCTGCTTACATAGCTACAGGCTTTCCATCAATGACTAACACCTTGGAAATGTTTGTGTGAGGCCACGTGGTTTTAATAGAGAGTTTCAAATGTAATGATTAATGTCACATTTGCTTGAAATAAGATGTCGTATGACAGTGTTAATTTACAAATGGCATCCATACATACTGTGAGTGTGTTTACAGATTGACACTTATATTTGTGACTCTTGAGTGCTGCTGTAAATAAAGAGGAATAGACCAAATACTAATGCATTCTGAAATTCATGGACATTTTCATGAATTTGTCCAATAAATGTTTTGCTTATATTTTGATTCGATCAGAAAAGAAACCAAAATAGATGCATTTTCACTAGAGGCCTCAGACCTTTAAACAAAAATGTGAAGGAGTTGATACAAGAATCTCAAGTGTCAATACAATGTTTTCAAGAAAAAGGAATACATTTTGAGCTTGATCTGCGTATAATCCTAATGTGTTGTTCACTGAATATTGCTGCATGTTCACTATGCAATTAACACTTGTATCCGAACTCGTGTTGATGAGGTTTGCATGTGGCTGTGTCTCGCAGGAAGGAGTGGAGGTGAGGGTGGCTCGGATATTCAATACCTTCGGATCTCGTATGCACATGAATGATGGGCGAGTGGTCAGTAATTTCATTCTGCAAGCTTTACAGGGAGAGCCGCTGACGGTAAGACCCGTTCCCCTCATTAAATTTAAGAACCATGTGCAGTGTTAATTACACCACCTAACTCCACAGCAACTCTCATTTCAACTTCACACAGACACACATATGGGTGTTACTTGCAATTTGAAGTAACACTCATATGCGTGTCTGTGTGAAGCTGAATTGAGTCAAGTGTAAAGTAACAATGAAAACCTTGTGAGATGAAAAACCACTTCATTTATTTAATCAAATCTACAATTAATTTCTAGTGGGCATCTATACAGAATTCTGACTTTTTTCTTCACCTATCACAAACTGTTATCTCAAATCACCAATTATTTTATGATGAAAATGAGAGTGGTGGAAAGACATTTAATTTTTATACCCACAATTAAAATCTATTTCACATTTTAAGGCTATAATTAGTTTATTATTTTTTTCCTATACATATAAGGCATTGGAAAGTAACGAAAAATTATGAAGGGATGGTATCATGATTCCAAGACCTTCATATAACAAAAAGAAAAACCTTTAAATCTGTTTTTATATAGAAATGCACCCCAGGGATATAAAAGTGCCTAGTTGAAGAAACACTGTTAAATGTGCATGATTCCTTATTGTAAACACTTAATCTCACATGAGGATTTCACATACTGATTGACTGTTCCTCAGTCGCTTTGTAGCAGCTCTTGTGTGCTCTGACGACTCTGATTATAATTCTGTGTGTGTTTCGCCTGCACCTTTTTCAGGTTTACGGTTCAGGCTCTCAGACAAGAGCTTTCCAATATGTGAGGTAAGCACTAAATATAAAACTCAAATAGAAGTATCGCTGTGTTTTCATTTGTTTCTTACCTCCCAAGAGCTCTTAGAGTATGTGTAACTGACACAGTTGAAATGATGATACGTAACTACCAGTAAAACAATACAGCTAAAACAAACGCGATGAAAACACAAAAACAATGAAATATAGGAATGTAATATACTAGCATTTTGCTTGTTTAAATGAAAGCTTTAACTCCATGCCTGTAACCTTCAAGGCACTTGGAGTGTATAAAAGCAATATGGATTTTTTTTTAGCTACAGCCACAAACAAAGAATTATGCAACACATCCACCTGTCCCTTTTTTCTTTCCTTTTCTCTCCGTGTTTGTCGCCTCTAGTTTTGTGTATTATTCTTTCTAATTGTATCATGCATGTGAAATATAAGAGTAGTGAGAAAGTCCATCTGTTCTCTGTAATGTCAAAAAAAGTGCATAAATGAAACGCGTCAACAGGGAAGAAAGTATTAAAATGAGCCTGACTGCATCAGCACAGTCCTATCTTTTGTCTAAATGAAATGAACTGTGGGGAAAAACAGACGTTCCTGACAGATTGCTCCATGGCGTTTTCAAAGACGGAGGTCTGCTTTTGATGGGATTTCTAATGCTTTCTGGTAATTGCATTGAAGGTATTTCAAAGGCTGAACTGTTTTTTTTTTTTAAACGACTGCAGTGTTTGTGTACAGACAGATGATGTAGTTTCAGCAGATCAAACATTTTCCTGGATGTGCAAAGTTCACTTAATTAGGATCGTGCAATATAAGACATGGGAATGACCGCAGAATTTCTCCAACTTTCCTCTCTGAATCTTTTTCAGACTAATCTTTGAGGTCACCGTTTTAAATGGCAGACATTGGCTGAGTTGCTAAAAGCCCTACCCAGTTTTTAACCCTCTGGTCATATGTAAACTACTGGACACTCTACTGAGGGAATTGTTTTGGGGATTTTTGACACTTGGGAGTGTATATATATATATATATATATATATATATATATATATATATATATATATATATATATATATATATATATATATATATATATGTATATACATATACATCAAACATCTCTTTTGCCACTGATTTCAACTGTTGGATACAGACCAATCCTTTTAAGAGGCATTTACTGGGAAGAAGAAAAAAATCAGCTTTTTACCTCTCTTGACTTTTTTTTTATTCAAGAATCTTTGAATATTTTAGTTTTTAATTGATGAGGTGGGTTAGGAGAATGTTTTTTTTCAGTCTGAGAAAGAAGTTCCTGTGGTTCAACTAGTAGATCAATGTTCAGTAGCAGTGCCTTGGCTATGCATCAAACACGTCAATGTACTGTAAATGATTTCAAGAGTATGTTAAAGACTTGTTTATATTTCTAAATGACTGAACTAGTTTACAGCACTTGTGATTCTAGATGAAAGCTTCCAACCAAATAGAAGAACATGAAATGTTCTTGAGAAAAGAACATTTCACTCGGTTCCATGAGAAAATGTAACTATTTTACTCAGTTGGGAATAAGCAGATTGTACAAAATCCTATGAATGAAGTCATACAAAATTTGCCACCAAATATTTAGACTGTGAGAGATTGTGACATGAATACAGATCAGAGCAGGATTGCCCAAACCTATTTAGGATTAGCTGTTGTGTTGCATCACACTCAAAACAATGAAGAAGCAGCAGTTTAGCTTATCAAAGACATCCTATATAAGCAGCATATAGTTTCATCTGCTGTCCCTTAAACACGTTGTCCATACAATCTTGGCCAGAAAGAGCAATCTTACAGTCTCTGTGATGGTTATCAGTTATGTAAGTCGCCATAACGTGTCTGCTAGAGTTGTTGTAAACATCTGCTTTTTTTCTCTCTGTTTATCAAGACACTTTTTTTAAAAACATTTTTAAGTCAGTGTTAGGTTGTGTTCACACTTGTAGATTGCTTTGGTCCAGACCAAAAAAGAAAAGGATTCAGTTAGTCCTGGTTCACTTAGTATTCACACTGTCATTTTTAACACCATTCCTAAAGATAAAAAAAACAATACAGTTTTTGACGTATTTGCAACTGAACCTACCGAACATCCAAAACAATTCTGGGTGCTCCGCTAAATGCTCTTGTTTTATGTGCGTACATATGATGATATTTTTTCCAGCTACGAAATCAGAAAGGGCTTTTAAAATGAGTAAATTAGTCAAAACAGTTCCAGGAATTCCTCAGTTGCACACAAACGAAGATCTGATGCAAGGAGATGCGGTTCCAACGCCTGTTTTGAACTGTAATACTGTAAAACATAACTCCTATGGCAAAAAGAACCACAATGAGCATTCTGTCCTTTTTATTATCACATCAAGTCCTGATTTTGGTTCTTTTAGAAAGTTTTTGTCTGCCGCGTTCATATTTCACTCGAACTGCACCAGTTCGTTTTGGAAAAAGGGTCTCGGTTTGCTGGTTGGTGCACACCAGGGTTCAGATGGCAGCGTTCACACTTATTCAAACTAACAGAGCACTCGCACCAGAGTTTAATTTAATCAAAACAAACATGCCAAGTGTGTACACTCAAGATGAAGCCTACCTACTTTACAAATAAGGATGTTACAATGCAAAAATTTCACAATCCTTTTTACCAGTTTATACTAAAACTTAAATATTCATATACATTTGTTCTGGAGGAAAAGGCATCAGTCAACCATCACACTGAAGAATGGGAGAGATGATTGTAGGAAAACTCAGTTTGGAACCGTTGGAAACGTAGGTTCACAGGCTCTAATACCCCTTCCAGGTTCAGAGCCCACACCGTTCAAGAAGATAGCTTTGCAGCCCTTGCCTGATTGATCATAAAGATAAATATAGGAGTGTTATCTCAAATAAGCAGTGGACACTCAGTGAAGAGAAGATGGACCAGGATGATTGATCTCATAGTGTTATTAAAGGGAAAGAAACCAATTCACCATCCGACTTTCCTACTGTATTGACGGATCAAAGGCAATTCTTGGGGCTAGTGTTCAATGCACGTCTAAAATGAATAGTTCATCCCAAAGATAAAAACTCTGTCATTATTTACTCCCCTGCATGTTATTCTTAACCTGTATATTTCCATGGAACACAAAAAGAGAGTGGTGAACTGGAACATGGTTTGTGTAACATTAGCACCACATTATTAGCTGTTTGATAACAAAGTCAAGCAAAAGACTAATCATATTAATTGCCATTATGTGTCCGACATTGTAAAGAGTGATACCATTGTGCATAGTTTACCTCAGTAAGTTGGCAGAGTGAATTTGTGAGCTGGCGTGAGTGAGTTGAGGCGGGGCTAATTAGCAATTATCCACGTATACTAAATGAAGCAAGCTTGTAGAGTTGTATTCAAGCTATTTTAAGGCATTCATTTTTTTTCACAGGAACAAGATTTAAATGTGTCATTTTGGGATAAAATGATTGACTGCGGGGGCTTTAAAGTGACAGCATCCTGATAGTTCTGCTGCTGTCCCTGTATTAATGTTAATTAAAGGGGTGGTTTACTGCTTTTTTTCTTTGCATGATTGTGTTTATTGGGTGCAATATAACATGTATTCGTGGTTTTTCTTTTTTTAAAAGTCTTATTTTTCATAAATATCACCTTTATTGTAAGCCTCTTTCTCCTCTGTCATTTGAACGACCGGTTGACTTCCTGATTCTATGAAACCACTCCCTCAGAAACAGGCAGTGGGCTCAGATTGGTTAGTTTGGGCCGGTGTGTCGTGATTGGCTATACTGCGTAGCGCACGTTGTCCGGAACCGTCACGCCCCTTGCCTTTACAGGCGTGAGTCTCATGTGCTCCGGTTAATGTAAATAATGGTGTCAACTACAGTTTGAGCCCGAATCAGACACAGAAAGCGGCGATGAAGAGAGTCAAGCAGAACCTCCCCAAACACGGCTGTTACAAAACGTTTCTGAATGGTACGTTTTTGAATTATTATTATTCTATTCTTCTATTATTAGGCTATATAAGAAGTTTGAAACCCTGTTATACTTGAAAATGCTACTGCTGCTTGTTAGCTTTTTGACGTTTTTATCTTGATTAAACATTTAATACAAATGATTAGTAGATTTCTACAGTTTTTTAAAGTTATTGTTTTATCGATATAATGAACAACCGTTTAGCTATTAACAAAACTTAGTTTACTCTGTGTATCGTTTTCTTAGCATCGATATAACTGGCTACTATAAACAAACACTGTTGACATTGATCACGTTCATGATCAAATCGAGAAATTACGTCATAAAGTAGCTCTACATGGCAAATATATTTACAAAATCTATATGATTACAAATTCTGGTCCAAAATGTTTGTACGCGTTTGCCATAGAAACACGAAATAGCATAACCAAGTGACTATAAAGCCAGCGCTGGCATTTGTTTACGTCCTTGATAAAACGAAACCATTACATCTAAAATTATACAAATACATTTAAAAATTATTAAGTCTTACTTACAGGTTGTGGCTCAACAACTGCTGCCTCTGGTTTTAACGTTGGAACAGCTTCAGGTTTTAGCAACAGTTTCTTGTGGAATCCGGCATTGAATTGTTGGAGATTCAGGAAGCTGTCTTCAGTGAAATGTGCCGCACAAAGAGCTAAATTACGATTATAATTGTCAGAAACATTATCAAACATAAATTGTAGCCATTGTTGACGAACTAAAGCGTCTGTAGGAAGCCCGAACACAGAAGAGCTAACAGCTGGATGAAAATAACACACTTTCGACGGCATGGCTAGCTCTCCCCTGTAACTCTTCCTCTTCGGCAAAGCCGCAGAAATATGGCCATGCCCTTTTTTGCGTATTCCGGAGGGAGGGTTGATGCAAATGTATGGGTTAGTGACGTCTAAAACCCAGCTGTAGTCCCGATCGAGTCATTTTTGTAGGCATTTACACTTCCTGATTTTTAAAAGACGATATCTCTGCTGCTTACATTGAACTTTCAGCGCTGCAACTTTGCAGATAATGTTCATGCACCAGCAGCAACATCACACACTATTTAAAATGAAAAAGTGAAATCGCAATCAACCACCCCTTTAAACAACAAAGGACAAATAAAAAGTCACTCGCTGCTCTTTACCGAATACCCTTTGTAACTTTAATAAGGATTCATTTATATGGATGTTTAATTTATACAGTGAAGATGCAGTGTAATTGTACATTTGCATACTTTATTAAATTTCCTTCCTGAAGGGTGAACGGGTCTTACTGTCAGCACAAAACTGCTTCACCACTTGACACAGTAATTGCTAATCAAAAGAAAAGATGTCTCAACTACAGTGGGATTTTGGCCCAATGTAATTCTGTCCTGATTTCTTTGAGGAGAGGGTCTGTAGGCGGGTAAATGATCTAATGGACAAAATAAGCTCGCACAATTTGTACGAACACAACCAGATGGACAGGGCTACTGAGTCCAGTGCAAAAGAAATGCTAACAAAGCATTCAAATAAATTCTTTGTCACTTCTCATTGAAATTGGCCATTTATTAGAGAAGGGATTTGAGGCAGACACCTGAGAGAAATTGCACACTCCCCCCTTTCTTTTTGCACTATTTCAAGGCCTTAATTAAATATAAATGTGCTAGTCAAAAAAGTTCTAGCAAAGTCTTTCACAGTTCCTGAACAGACCTTGCAATCCTCAACTATTCATTATTCACAATCTCCATTGCATCCAATTAAGCCTTAGCATGTAAAATGACGAGATCTTAAGCATCATAATTTCAATGGACTTGTACTGCTAGGGTTTATTTAGTTTGTCCTTGTAGATGTGTAGATGACAGCTCTTGAGGTGTTGATGAAAGGCAGTGTTATTAATAGTCTCAGCGTGTGAGACTGAATGGACTGGATGTTTGCAGAAAAAACCTGAATGTTTGAATGGTGTGCAGATGTGTTAGCGAGCTCTCTGCTGCCCCACTGTGTTCATGCCCACACACACACACACACACACACACACACACACACACACACACACACACACACACACACACACACACACACGTATACACACACGTACACACACACTAAAGGAATTCATATATGCATGTCTGAAAGCCCTGAAGAGGAAATGAACTGTGACTCCTTTCATACAACTGGATTTGCAAATTGCCAAATGCCTCTGTTGAATTAATGAGTTTCAATAGTTTATCATTTTATTCATTATTTTCGTTCGTTTCCCCGTCACTTCACATTAAGACATCACATCTGCATCATTCTTTCACTACACTGTGTCGTGATGCCATTGTTTCGTTTTCTTCCCCCCAGTGATCTGGTGAACGGTCTGGTGTCCCTGATGAACAGTAACATCAGTAGTCCAGTTAACCTGGTGAGTTTATAATTCTGCTTAAATTAACAAGCCTTACAGGCAATTCACATATTGAGTTATAATAGTGTTGAATGGCTATAATGTTAATTTTATCCCTACAAATTGAAAACAAAAATAGTATGGGCTCATTACAGTTAAGTGGAACTAAAACCATAAAAAAGTGTTACTTAAATGAAATATTCAAACTTTTTATTCCAGCTAGTTAGCAAGAGTTTAACTTGATGTACTAAATCAAATACATTTTTTATATATATATAAAAAACTGTACAGCCGTGGCCAAAAGTTTTGAGAATAACACAAATATTAATTTTCACCAAGTCTGCTGCTTCAGTGTTTTTAGATATTTTTTTGTCAGATGTTACTGTGGTATACTGAAGTATAATTACAAGCATTTAATAAGTGTCAAAGGATTTTATTGACAATAACATCACGTTTATGGAAAGAGTCAGTATTTGCAGTGTTGACCCTTCGCCCTGGCATGCTGTCGATCAACTTCTAGGCCACGTCCTGACTGATGGCATCCCATTCTTGCATAATCAATGCTTGGAGTATTTTGTTTGTCCACCCACTTCTTGAGGATTGACCAGATGTTCTCAATGGGATTCAGGTTTGGGGAGTTTCCTGGCCATTGGCCCAAAATTTCAATGTTTTGTTGAACATTGAGAGCCACTTAGTTATCACTTTTGTCTTATGGCAAGGTGCTCCATCATGCTGGAAAAGGCATTGTTCATCACCAAACTATTCTTGGATGGTTGGGAGAAGTTGCTCTGATGATGTTTTTGTACCGTTCTTTATTAATGGCTGTGTTCTAGGGCACAATTGTGAGTGAGCCCACTCCCTTGGCTGAGAAGCAACCCCACACATGAATGGTCTCCGGATGCTTTACTGTTGGCATGACACAGGACTGATGATTAGGAATGGGAATTGAAAACCCTTTCCACTCGAGAACCGGTTCTAAGTTTTATGAACCATCGATATTGAATGCCCTCGCCGTTAACGAGTCCTCTTATCGATGCTCCTGCTCCAAATCCCAGCCATACAGACCTTGAACTCGCAACCGTCCCTTTTGTCCTTTATCAGGCACCATAGCACGGCGTCCTACGCATTTGTGTGTCATGACGTCAAAGCGATTTGAGCAAAGGAGGGAATTCCGGAGATGAAGAGACGATCTAAAGCTTGGCTTTGTTTTACTAAACAAGAAAAATTATGCCGTTTGCAATAACTGCAAGGCTGTTATTTCGTTTAAGGGTGCAAATACAAGCAACATGCTTAAACGGATATCTACTCATGGTACTAAATTGCAGGAATGCTGTATTTTTGATCCGCTGCGTACAACTGCCCATGCTAGCAGCACCGTAACCTCTGTTGAACAGGGTAATATAATGTTAAATATCACTTGCGTCTTATAAATAACAGGCTAATTCTACGAAAACACTGTATTATTTTTAACTATTCCATCTCTGTTTTTATAGTGTTTTAATTCTATATTAGGAGGAAGAGTTTCTGACCTGTATGCTTGTGTTTACAGAAGAGTTTATTTATTTTGTAAATCTTATTTATTATTCATTTTTGCTTACTCAAGTGTAAGCTTTAAAACAAATAAAACCACTCGTTTTTTTGCCGAAAAAGAACATGACTATATTTTTCCATACAGGAATCGTTAAAGAATCGGATCGATAAGCAGAATCGTCAGTGGCATTGATATTGATAAAATCTTATCAATTCCCATCCCTCCTGATGATAGCGCTCACATTTTCCTCTCCGGACAAGCTTTTTTCCGGATGCCCCAAACAATCGGAAAGGGGATTCTTCAGAGAAAATCACTTTACTCCAGTCCTCAGCCATCCAGTCCCTGTTCCGTTTGCAGAATATCAGTCTGTCCCTGTCTGATGTTTTTCCTGGAGAGAAGTGGCTTCTTTGCTGCCTTTCTTGACACCAGGCCATCCTCCAAAAATCTTCAATCAAACGTCCTCATCAACACTCTCACCTGCGTTAACAAGAGATTCACTGACGTGATGTCAGCTGGTCCTTTTGTGGCAGGGCTGAAATGCAGTGGAAATGTTTTTTCGGGGATTAAGTTTATTTTTATGGCAAAGGAGGACTTTGCAATTAATTCTAATTCATCTGATCACTCATCATAACATTCTGGAGTATATGCAAATTGCTATCATAAAAACTGAGGCAGAAAATTAATAATTGTGGTGTTCTCAACTTTTGGCCACGGCTGTACTTAAAAAAAACTAAATAAAACAGCATTTATTAATCTACATTCATTTTAATTTACAAATATACAATTTATAATTTTTAGTAATTGTTCCTTCATAATACGTTAATAATTTATACCACTTGAAATGTTACAAATATTTGCACGTTGTAATATTAACCAAAAACACATCGGATTTTTGGTTATTTGATTATTTAAAAATGTTTAACCCCTTAAACCCAAAGTGTACATACATTTACAGCAGATTCTCACGATTAAAAATAGCCCAAACTCATCACTCAGATCTAAAGATATTATATTTTGTGTGTGTCATTCAGAAAACAACAATTTAAAAAATGCATTCCGGGTATCAGGGGCTAAACAAAAAGGGTACCTTGGTTCCAAATGCTGTAACTTTTGATTACTTTATGCTATCACCATAAAACTTGATCCAGACGTAGGGGAACGTCACAAAAAAAAAGAATTGTCCTCCTGCCTTATTCTCATTTGACATGCAATAGATTAGGAAGGAAATATGTCAAATTTCCCTTGAGCACGTTTTTTTTTTTTATCAGCAGTTTCTCAGAATGTCTAAATGTAATTAAAATGTATATTTTCTAAAAATGTAGTTTTCTTTCAATCAATACCCACCTTTTGACTCTCTTTGCTCTAGTTTTTAGAGTTTTTACTATTGTGTATGTCACTCAGAAGAAGAAAAAAAACTCTAAAAATGCCTTCAGGGCTTAAAGGGTTAAGCTAGTAAAGACTGTGTGTTCTAAATGGACTGGAGAGTATTATAAATCTAAAAAGACCAGTCTATTGCCTGTCACATCATTCCACATTTCAGAGCTATTTTAAGCCCATTTTACAGAAATATTCTGCCTTTGTTACATTGAATTGAACTGATTGCACTTAACCCTGGGCACATTGTCCAAGGGGTGTATTGCTTGGCCTTCAGTTTTAGTCATTAAATTATGAAGACTATATTAAGACCTTCTATTGATCTCTCTTCCTCATGCCGGTCGCTCCTCTCTTCTAGGGCAATCCAGAGGAACACACCATTTTGGAGTTTGCACAACTTATTAAGAGTCTAGTTAGTAAGTAGAAATTCTATGAAATTGCAAATGGGGTGTTTGAATCTGAATTAACACCCAGCCGCTGCAATGTCTCCTCAGTGAGCCGCAGTCATATTCAGTTCCTTCCAGAAGCACAGGATGATCCACAGAGGAGACGGCCAGACTTTCGCAAGGCCAAGATGCTTCTGGGCTGGGAACCTGTGGTGAGTTCTAGACTGATCATAACATCTCACTCTTTTACCTATTCAATACCTATTTGACATCCATCCATTCTTCCATGAATCTCCATCCATGAATCCATATTCATCTTGTTCTGCTAACAACAACCGTGGTAAAAAAACAGAGACCACATAAATGGCTGTCCCCTCAAAATGTAAGGATTCGGACAGCCATAGTATGTATGCATGTCGTTTTTACAACAGTCTCAGTTGTGGTTGATCCAATCATAATTCAGAGTTGAAACAGTCTGTTTATTAAAATGTAATTTGTGTGTTTGCAGGTACCACTGGAGGAAGGCTTGAACAAAACCATCCAGTACTTCAACAGAGAGCTGGAGCATCAAGCCAATAATCAGTATATACCCAAACCCAAAGCTGCACGGATGAAAAAAGGAAGACCCAGACACAACTGAGCATTTGTGTTCATCTCAGGAATGCTGGGATACTGGATGACCTTAGACATCCAGCAGCCATTTTACAGTGTGGGTTTCCCACCTCCCACTTACTGATAAATATTTTTGAAGAAAAAAAAGGAATTTTTCTCATTATTTTTGCGCAAATGTTTTGAAAAGCTGCTCAGGCAAAGAGCTGTCTCTAAAGAGTTTGTTTTTCAGTCAAATGTGCCTCAAAGATCTCCAATTTACAAACTTTGCCTTGCACTTTGGTTTGTCAGTCGTCTGTCTGTTATTTAAAGCAAGCTTAGATCATCTTGTGCATTTTTGTTGTTTACATTGTGCCGTTTTAATTGATGTGATCTGGGTTTTTTTTTTTTTTTTATCAAAGCTAGCAGTGTGTTTGTTTTGTTTTTTTGAATGGACGCCTGCAGGAAATTATGGAAATTAGCGATTGCATATTATTTAAAGATCTTGAATGTCTGGTCTGGAGCAGAAACTTCATCCAGCTCTGTCCTGAAATTTGAGGACACCGATTAAAGAAAAGCTTTGGAAAATGTTCTTTGTGATGATTTTGAGTAAAATCTGTTGTTACCTTTGTGAAACTTCATAGAGAACTTTGAATCTATAATTGATTTCAGGTGAAACGAATATTTTAATAAAATATTTACTGTGATTTTCACTGAATTCTCTTTTTAATCTCACTTTCTCTGTCCTGCTCAGTGGCTGATCATTCCCCATTTTTATTGCTTTTCACTGCTGCATTCCAATCCTTTTCTCCCTCTGTTCCCCCTCTTCCCTTTACCACTGTTGGATGCATTCAAAATGGAGGTCTGTATATTTAATACAAGGCTGCATTTATATAATCAAAAACACAATAACATTAATTTTGTAAAATATAATTAACATTTTAAAAAGCTGAATTTTCAGCATCATTACTCGCATGATCCTTCAGAAATCATTCTAATATGGTGATTTATTGCTCAAGAAACATTTCTGATTATCAATGCTGAAAACAGTTGTTGTGCTGCTTAATATTTTTTGTGGAAGCCGTAATACATTTTGAAAAATCTTTGATGAATTGAAAGTTCAAAAGAACAGCATTTATTTGAAATAAATGTTTTGTAACACGATACTGTCACTTTTGATCAATTTGAAGCATCCTTGCTGAATATTTAAAAAAGAGAAAGAAAAGAAACGGGTTATGTAAAATTAGGTTTTGTGGTCTTTATTGTGACACTGCTTCCAGACTTTTGAACACTACACCAGATAGAAGACCTTAAAGGGCTATTTCACTAAAAAAAAAAAGTGTCATGTCGTTTCAAACATGTAAGACTTTTATAAAAAAAAAAAAAAAATGAATGTTTTAATGAAAGATTTCTGTTGCTCCATTGACAGTCTATAAGCCTAAGGATAGTTCTCCCAAAAATGACTCCATCATCAATTCCTCGCCCCCTCATGTTCCCAACCCAAGATGTTTTTGAAAAATATAATTGTTTTCATTATTATGAAAGCGAAAGAAGATTATCAGTAATGAACTACATTTCAGTCTTTTCATCTCAAATGTATCATATGGGCTACTTATGATATTTTTTCTGGGATTTGTTGTCATTTTGGAGTAAAAGTAATGATAGAATTTTCATTTACGTGTGAACTCTTCCTTAAAAATGGACCTCATTTTGATGTTCTATCTGTTATTACAATTTACAAAAGGAGTACAAGCTACAAAAGAATCAGAGCGTTTACGTCTTGGAATTGTATTCTTTGCAGCAGTGACGTGGTTGTGGGAGGACATGGAGTTTTAGTAGTAGTCATAGTTGACATTTGCTCCATGCCTGTATGACCCAGCGCTCCGAGGTCCTATGGGAGAGTTTTCATCATAATGATGCTGGCGACCTTGGTCACTGGATCGGTGGTGGTCCATCCAATAGGCGAGATCAGTTTCAAGTCTCTAAAGGAAATGAGGGGAAAAAAGGTTAAATCAATGAGATAAATCAAAGTTTGAAATAAGATGTCACAACTAAATAATGGCATTGTGTATCATCTGACTTTCTGTACTACACATTGTATAATTAATTGTTTAATCGATGTACTTTTTAAGATGTGCCCAAAACATTTTTTAAATCTGTGGATGAAAGTGATTTTACCAAGTACAACCTGTTTCTGGAACAACATTAGATTTTACGGTTTATGCACACACATTTAGGCTCACAACCAGGGTTGGGTGCTTCTACGTCAGTGTTATTCAACTATCATTTCCCTCTGATTATAGGGATGGAGTTAGGACTGATTTTTTTTACAGGAATGTTGTTCCAGGATCAACAAAATATGTGGACCCAAGTATGTGTCTTACTTGGAAAAATCACAGTGACCATATCTGTGAACCTAATTATGCCCTTGTGAATAATAAGGGTCAAGGACAAGGAGTATGTATGAAATAACAACAGCTGTTTTCCGCACATGACAGCGGACAAAACAAATATGTATATTGAGGCCACAGATTAATTTTGTTTTATTAATTTGTTCCCTCATTTTAACTAGCTTGTGCAAACGATATACAGTTGTAATTGAAATGATTCAACCCCCATTACAAATCAGGTTTATTGGCAAAAATTTCAGCTTTCAGCTGTTTGCAATGAACAAATCAAACAAAAGTAATTGCGATAGCTGAACCCCTGAATAGAATCCTTCACAACAGCAACAATCTGCAAGACAGGTGTTGTCTCAAGCAGCCCTGACGCAGCTAATCAAGGGCTTCACTAGTTGTACCAGGTGTGCTTGAGCTAGAACACGTACATGAAATATATGATCTGGCTACGTTTGTTGAGTGTCACGTTTGACTGCATGTTAGAAATATGGCCAAGTCAAAAGAATGGTCCAAAAAGTTAATAGAAGATATCATCAACCTTCACAAACAAGGAACAGGATACAAAAATATGGGCACTAAATATTCCTAGAAACACCATTGGAAGCATAGTTTGCAAGTTCAAAGTTAAAGGAACAGTGGTTACACTACCTGGACGGGGCAGAAAAGGGAAACTATCAACGACAGCAGCCAAATTTCTGAAGAGGCTGGTTCAGAAAAACATTTGAGTGACTGCAAAAGATCTGCAGCAAGACTTGGTGGCTACAGACACTGAGGTTTCAGCTTGCACAGAAAGGGTTTTCCTAAACGCATACTGTTTCCATTAAAGAACTCCAAGACTATACCACTACTGACTCAAGAGCACAAGAAAAGTGCTCAAAATCATAAATAAGCTACCTACATTTTGGGATTCTGTTCTGTGAGCGATGAAACAAAACTTTTAGGCCCTATGGATCAGCGGTCTGTCTTGAAGTATTACTCGACAGCATCAGAGGTAGGTGTACGAACATCTTTACTTGGGGTTCACATGTTCAATATAGCATACACTTCCGGTACACGCACACAGCGTCTTACGTACACATGTATTACGTAGACTATCACAACATCCCCCCTGTTTAACATAAATGTGTAAATACAACCAATACAACAACAAGATTCTTAACAAAAATATGTCAAGCTTTTTTTTCCAATAGGGTGCACATTATAACAATAGTGAACAATAACAACCTGTTTAGTGGTTATATGTGCAAAATAAGCATTCAGTCCATATTTGGTATTCTTTTTACTGCTTGACTATTAATTCAGCTTTACACATAGTCCCTGTATTGAGCTGGCTTGACAATGATCCGTCCAGACCTTGTGCATGTTGGTCTTGTTGTCTCAGTACCGGTATTGTCTGCTTTTGTTTCAAGAGGTTGTGTGATTGTGTTTTCAACTGAATTATTGTGGCTTTGTTCAACCACATCTCTTTTGGGTGTTTCAGCAAATTGTACCTTTTTCTGGATTTTCTGTGTGTGTGGTGCATGCATTCACGGAGTTGGCTCCTAGTACGTCTGACTGTGTTTCCATTTGGTGTTTGGATCAGGTAACTTCTCGGCTCCTTGCATCTTTCCACAATAGTACCTGGGTGCCATGTTTTCCTCTCCTTGTCCAGCACTCTCACACTCTGTCCACGAAACAATGGTGGTAAGTCTCTACCAATACACTGATCATGGTGTGTTTTCATCCTTGTAATCCCTTTTTCCAGGTGCTGTCTGTGTTCAAGTTTACCTGGATCTGCATGACTTGGTAGGAGTGTGGTGATTGGTCTGCCAAGGAGTAATTCTGCAGGGGATGGTAAATCACTGTCAATGGGTGTCGCTCGCACCTGCATCAGAGCCACTTGTACATCTCCTTTGTGTTGTATTGTTTTTTTTATGATGGATTTGATGTGTCTCACATGTCTTTCAATAAATCCATTGCTTTTTGGGTAGTGTGGTGAACTTGTGATGTGTTCGATTCCCCAATCAGCTATGAACTTCCTGAAAGATTGTCCCGTGTACTGTGGTCCGTTATCTGTCATTATTTCATCTGGTCGACCAAATAAAGACATGTAACTTTGCATTTTTTGTGCAACTGCATGGCTACTTACTGGTATCCATGGATCTCGAATAGATCTGACACCAGGTATTGCCATGGCTTTGTGGGTGTTTTGTGTGGAATAAGAGGTTCTTTTGGTTGTGCATCTTGGTTTTCTGCACAGGTACTGCAAGATCTGCACAGTTTTTCAATGTCTGTGTTTATCTTTGTCCAATATACACTTTCTCTAGCCAACCTGCGTGTTTTTTCGATACCTTGGTGGGCTGCGTGGAGTTGAGTCAGAATGTCGCTGGTCATGGATTCTGGAATAAGCACTTGTCTGCCCTTAAACACAACTCCAGCTTCTATGGCAAGTTCATCTGGGAAAGGCCAATAGCTGCGTAGGTCTTTTGGCAGGTCTTGAATTCTGTCTGGCCATCCCTGATGGATGATTTCTTTTAGCGCACTGAGCTTGGGGTCTCTTGCCGTCTCAGTTCTGAGAATCTCCTCTTTGTTCGGGGAGAAGTTTACAATTGCAACAGTATGATGCTCAGGGTCTTCAAATTCGGTATCCAGCCCATCAATGCGTTCATCAAGTTCAATGTCTTCATTGTTCTCAGGGTTTGGCAGGGGGCTGAGAGTGTCAGCTAGAATCATTTGGCATCCAGGACGATACACGATGCTGTAGTTGTATCCCTGTGTTTTGATCAGCATGCGTTGTAGCCTGGGAGGAGCAGCATGCAGAGGCTTTGTGCATATGGTGACGAGAGGTTTGTGGTCAGTTATTACGACGAATGATTTGCCGTACAAGTATGTGTGATATCGCTGCATACCATACACAATAGCAAGCATTTCTCTTTCAATGTTGCTGTATCTTGATTGACATTCAGTTAATGTCTTCGAACCGAAAGCAATGGGCCTGTTGTCTTGCACCAGTGCTACACCAATGCCTCTCTGTGATGCATCTACCTCCAGTGTGAGGGTGGCTGCTGGATTGTAGTACTTTAAGCAAGCATCAACAGTCACTGTTTTCTTTAGGTCATCGAAGTATTTCTGATATTCAGTGTCCCATACCCATTGTGAGTCGCTTTTTAACAATGTGGGCTTTATCAGCAAACTTTGGTATGTAGGGTGACAGGTAGTTTAACATGCCCATGAATCGATGAAGGTCATCTTTGCTTTGTGGCGTTGGCATTTTTTGTATATCGTGGATTTTGGCTGGATCTGGTCTGATGCCTTTGTCTGTGTACAGGTTGCCAAAAAAAGATATGCTCTGCTGTTTGATGATACATTTGTCACTGTTAAACACCAGACCTGTTTCTACAGCTCTTTCCATCAGGCTTGTCAGATTCCTGTCGTGTTCCTCTTCGTCAACTCCACAAACTGCAACATCGTCTGCTATGCTGATTACACCATGAAGACCTTCAAGAATTTGGTCCATTTTGGCTTGGAAGAGGTCTTGGGACACACTGAGACCAAATGGTAAGCGTCTCCAGCAGTATCTGCCAAAAGGAGTGCGGAACGTGGTTAAAATTTGTGATTCCTCTTCAAGATGTATCGACCAGTATCCGGCTTTTGCGTCTAGCTTGCTGAACACTTTTGCATTTGCAAATTTGAGGTTAAGTTCTTCCACAGTTGGAATTTTGTGAGGGCACCTCTTCAGGCTTGCATTTAGTTTCTGAGGGTCTAAACAGATTCGAAGTGATCCGTCTTGTTTGGTGCTGAAGGCAAGACTAGAACACCAATCTGTGTGCTCTTCTACTTTACGCAGGACTCCTTGATCGACAAGTTTGTTCAGCTCATTTTGAAGTTTGTCCTTGATGTGGATACTGCATTTGCGTGGTGGGTCGATGAATGGATTAGCACCTTCTTTTAGGATGAGCTTTGCTGTGCCACTGAAACTGCCAATTTTATCAAATTGGTCTGGGTATTTCTCTCTTAGTTCTTTGATGCCTTTTATGTGTTGTTGGGTACTCACTTTTGTTTGTCGTCCTTCATGTCCATTGTTTTCTCTTTCAGTCATCACATCAACATTTACTGTCACAAGGCTGAGGAGCTCACTTGTGGGTAGTCCAACCACGGCTGGTCCAGGTACGTCAACGACATAGAACTTTGCATCGATCCATCTGGACTTTTTGTGCTGGCATGGCATGTTGATGGTTCCAAAGCAGGGGATCACATCACCAGTGTATGACGTCAATTTTACATTGGATGCTGATTTGAGATGTTCCATGCTTTGTGGTGATGCACCATACATCTGTTTGAATGTACGCAGTGGAAGCGTGTTTCCAGATGCCCCTGTATCTATTTTCAGGCGAAGCGTGTATCCATGTCCTTGCAAGAGAGGTGGTTTAATATTCAGAGTTGTATATGCCTCATCTCTAGGTGGTTTCACATGAATGCTATGCATGCATTTTGCACTGATGGTGATGGAGTAAAAGTGTTGTTGGTATGTATACTCATCGTCTTTAGTGCTGTCTACAGTGCTAATACTGGACTCGTCTTTGCGTTTGTGGTCTTTCCATGGGTGAGCGTGGCTTTGGTATCTGTTGCGTGTTCGTGACTTACTTCTGCGCTGGCTGGATAGCTTTCTCTGTCGTCTGCTCTTTTTACAGCACTTTGCCCAGTGGCCTCTGTTACCACACATAGAGCATATATCATTGTATGCAGGGCACTGTCTCGGCTTGTGGTTTGTGTTGCAGTTTTGACACGTTCGTCCTCTTGTTACAGCATGGACATTTTCAGTCTGCGACATACCAAGTTGTTGTATCTGTTCATTACCAGCTGCCAAGGCTTCATACTTTCGTCCGTCTGCAAGTACTTTGGCAATGGGGTGACCTTTAGGTTTGCTGTATAGGTCATTTCTTAAAGAATCAAAAGGAGTACTGGCAATGATAAGTTCGACTAAGCGTTCATTGAGCTCATCGTCAGTGAATTGGCATTTCAGTGCTAAAGTTCTTGCTCTAGTCACAAAGTCATCGATGCTCTCACTTGGCTTTTGTCTATACTGCATGAGATGGAGTCTGTGGATTCTGAAGTTCACATTTAACTTTAGTTGGCCTTTAAAGAAATTCCACAATGTGTCAGGCTCTCTCTTTTCTGCATCACTAAGCCCACTTGCATTTAGTCGTTTTAATCCTTCATCTCCAATTCCTCTACATATTTTTCTAGCTTGTTTCCCTGCATCCGTTATTTCTTCATCTTCTATGTACAGATTCATTTTTTTTGCCACTTTAACGCATTTATCTTGTACTCACGTCAAAAGTAGTAGTCGTTGTTTTTTATGAACAATTATCACGCAGACAATGCTCTTTTACGATCCCACACGTGTACAAGAGAGCGCGTCACAGAGTCGTCTCCCGCGGCATTCCACACTGCCGTATAACGTTACACAGATTGGTCTCGCGGCATAATTTTCGCGCTTCACTGGTCATGAACACTCACGCGGATGATACTATAGTTGTTTTACCGCTGCCACCATGAAGTATTACTCGACAGCATCAGAGGTAGGTGTACAAACATCTTTACTTGGGGTTCACATGTTCAATATAGCATACACTTCCGGTACACGCACACAGCGTCTTACGTACACATGTATTACGTAGACTATCACAACATGTCTGGAGGAAGAAGAATAAAGCATATGCTGAAAAGAACCCTCTGTCTACAGTTAAGCATGGTGGCTCGTGATGCTCTGGGGCTGCTTTGTATCCTCTGGCTCTGGAAACCTGCAGCATGTGGAAGGCAAGATGGATTCATTGAAGTATCAGGAAATCTTAGGTGAAAACGGCATGCTGTCAATGAGGAAGCAGATGCTTGAGCGTCATTGGACCTTCCAACAGACCATTGCTCATGAGGAACGGGCTCAGATTTCTCAGAAACGCTGCCAGAAGCTGGTGTCTGGTTTTTCTCGTTTGCAGCAGGTTATAACAGCAAAAGGGTGTTCTACTAAGTACTAAAGATACTTGCTATGAAGGGGTTAAATAATTTTGAGACTGCAGAAGTCATTAAAAGTTGCATTTCCAATTGAATTTGGGGAAACCACTTGAAACATTTGTTGTATTGAGCTATATCAATTACGTTTGTTTGATTTGTTTATTGCAATCACTGCATATTTTAGAGTGGCCTTTTATTGTGGCCAGCCTAAGGCACACCTGTGCAATAATCATGCTGTCTAATCAGCATCTTGATATGCCACAGCTGTGAGATGGATGGATTATCTCGGCAAAGTAGAAGTGCTCACTAACACAGATTTAGACAGATTTGTGGACAATATCTGAGAGAAATAGGCCTTTTGTGTACATAGAAAAAGTCTTAGATCTTTGAGTTCAGCTCATGAAAAATGGGGGCAAAAACAAAAGTGTTGTGTTCATAATTTGTTTCAGTGTAATAACACTACTGGAAGAACGTTTTTTCATTACTTTGACAACTGTAAATGTTCCTTGTTAGCTGGGTGCAATCCCTCAAGGACAGAGAAAGTGATAAAAAAAAATCCTACTTTTGGTGAAGACTTTTATGTTTGAACTGCATTAAGGTAGAGCATTAAGAGAGTTCAAAATTGATATCACATGCACTCACAACACACACACACACACACACACACACACACACACACACACACACACACACACACACACACACACACACACACACACACACACACACACACAAATTAACTTTTGGAATTATTCAAATGTACATACATTTTTATAAAAGTTGGACCTTAAAGGGTTAGTTCACCCAAAAATGAAAATTCTGTCAGTAATTACTCACCCTCTTGTCGTTCCAACCCCGTAAGACTTTCGTTCATCTTCGGAACACACATTAAGATATTTTTGATTAAATCTGAGAGCTGGATCACTCCTCCATAGGCTTCTAAAGGACTGAACTTGACAGCCCCGAAAAGTTATTAAAGAAATCATTAAAATAGTCCAAGTGACTAAATCAAACGGATCTGAGGAATTCTTGGTTCTGATTGGTCAGTTATCACATTCAGCTGTCAAATTGTCTTTATGTGTCCAAGATCTTATGCAACCCTCCATACCTGACTGACCGCTGTTTCCTACATATAGATGTGCTTATGTTTTGGGTCCACAGTTACAAGATAATTGCTACATAAATCAATATTTCATGGCCATTATTTATTTATGTACTGGGCACCTTGATAAGCTTGTTGAGGTGTGTTTGATTGGCACTAAACATGGCAGGAAAGTGGATCTCGAGGGCCAGAGTTGGCAATTTTTATTTTTTTATTTAAAAAAAATTTTGTGCAAGCAACATCAATCCCTTTAGATGCAGGCTGGCAAAACAAAGCCGTGCAAGACAGAAATTTTCACAAACAGTAGATGCATCTACTTAAAAACAAACTAACTTGAAACATGAGGGTGCTAAAGAAGCAAAATATACAGATACAGTATTTTATGATGTATCCATGGAGTATAATATAAAGTTCTTAAACACCTCTGGACAGAGAATTATGATGTATTTACCTTAACTTTGTCTTAAATTGTGGCATCATTCTGTCTTACATTCATGTTAGTGAGAAGTAAAGAATGACATAAAGGTGTAGCTATACCTGAAGCTATTTTAAGACCTTTTATATATCGAATTGGTTTATGGTATTAAAAGCTGACACAAGTACTCACTGCTTCATCAAAGCCCATGTACATGAACTGCTGGATCCACTGCTGAACGTCAGGCCGGCTGCGGTCCCACAGGTTTCTTCTGGGCCTTTTAAGGGATGCCAGGAACTGTTTGGCCTTGGAGGGAGTCACAGCCACAGCTGAGGCTGGCTTTACATCAGCATCCACTAGTGGGAGACAAAGCAACGGGACAGGAGGACACAAATATGGTTAAAGCACACCCACGGTTGGATAAAGTGGTGAAGGTATGACATCACTTTGTAGGCCAAAACGCAGACGCAGGTTAGCATTTTAGCACTTCCGGTTCCATCGTCCCGAAGTCAATGGGTTTTTTGAATGGAGTTTTGGTTAAATGGCTAAAAGGTCTGTGGTGAACACAAGCTCAAGACACTTTAGTGTTTTATTCTACGACATAAAATACATCAATACCTCACTCATGATTTTTTGAAGCTGTTACGTGTCTTGAAAAAGGCGGTTTCTAACAAGTGGCTAAATGGGACTACAGAGGCTGTTGGGGACATTAAACGTCATCACGCTGAACAGGTAAACTCAGTCTGCTTTTACAGGCTCATTTGGCTAATAACTGTGCTCTTATAAACTATACTAACTCAAGCGTTCTGGGAAAATGTTTTTAGATAAAAACTGAAAGAGTTGTCGGAAGCTTAGTGATGACCTTGAATTCGTGGGATAGTGGTGTTGTTAGTTTATATCCTTTAGCTTTTTACTTCTGGCGACTGCATTTAGGCTTCAAAATGTAAAAGTTGTGTTCATCTGTGATAGTTATCGTGATTGACAAAACGGGCAAGTATTATAAACTTTTGTTGATCAAAGAGCTTGTTTTAGGAGATAATCTAAAAGCTAGTGGGAAAATCCTAGTGGGTTTTTGTCGAGGGAACCGGCGTGATGTTAATTGCCGGTTGGCAAAGTGACGTCATATATGCACCACTCTTTTGGTGATTTTGTTTAGTTTGTTGCTGACAAAATAAAACATGCAATTAAAAAAAAGTCACCTTTTTTCATCAAGAGTTTTTCCAGGGTGTTCTCACTAGCAACATCTAGAAAATATAAAAAAATGAATTAGAAAGATTATACATTAAGTGTGTGTGTGTGTGTGTGTGTGTGTGTGTGTGTGTGTGTGTGTGTGTGTGTGTGTGTGTGTGTGTGTGTGTGTGTGTGTGTGTGTGTGTGTGTGTGTGTGTGTATACATAAATAATATTATTTTTTAAATACACTGTAAACATTTTAGATTCGCAGTAAAAAAGTTCAAACATTGGTTAAGATACCTTACATATAGCGAAAAATGTAACATATTTTTACTGTAAAATACTGTGTAATTTATTGTGAAAAACAAAGGATCACATAACATGTGATTATATTTTTTATATAAATCATTTAGTTCCTTCTCATTTTTGTTGGTAATGAACATTTTTCTGTTAGATTTCCAGTTATTTATTTCCTGTTTATTGCATGATTTTAGTGTTGTGTGTTATCCTGATGGTGTTTGTGTGTATGATGATCCTGTGCATTTATAAAAATAAAAAATAAAAGATATTGGCCACGAATAGGCCACTTATTATGAACTCCGATTCATCATGTGGTTTTCTGTTTTACCCTCTTTTATCATGGTGGTTCGTTTTTGGTTAAATAGCTTAGTATATTGACATAACATTCCTTAATTATATATATTCAAACAAATGACCATCCCGTAATACCTCAAACATTGTCATAGTGCAGCTTGCTGTAATAATCGAGCCTACAAAACATCTCATTTACACTCTCAACAGTACAAAGAGACAAAATAGCATCACAAATGAACATCCTTAAAAAAAAAGAGAATAACATTCAAGCCTTCATTCAAGGACTGAACAGTTTCTCATGCATTCCACTCTCTGTGGAAAGTGTGACACAATCAGACACTAGATACAGTAGGAGGAGGGAGGGAGATCATAAATTATAACAAGCCTATGCAAAGATGAAAAACAAGTGGTCCTAACAACCTGCAAGAAGACGTAAATTTCAGGAGCTTCTGACACTTTTAGTACGACATACAGTACGACTGCAGAGATTTCATGTCAGTGCAAAAACTCCAAGAATCTCTCCAGCTGTTTACTCGCTCTACTGTTCCTTTCACACATTTAACATGCTGTGAAGTGAAAAAAATGATACACATTCACCCTGAAAAAATGACAAAGAAAAAAAGAATTCAGCGCACATTACATTTACTGAATTTTCCCAACTTTTCCATTTCAATTCCAAGTGAAATCACCCACGTTCATACTTCAGACATAACTAGAGAGCAAGCACATTTTAGCAGACACTTTTAAACGGAAAAAAAAAAAAACTGTGAGGTGCAAAGTGCAAGAACGAACAAGAAAAAAAGAGAGGAAAAAATGACCTGAGAGAGCCAGGACAGTCAGAAGGGCCACAAAGGTGAGCAGGCGCAGGTAAAACTTCTCAGACACCATGACTTCTTGTCTTCTTCTCCGTCGATTTGCACAACGGCGCTGGTCTGCAAGCAAACGTGCAGAGAGGAAAGAGGAGGAGAGAGAGTCCGAGGGAAGCCCACGCAAACATTCCCAACAGAATCTGCAGCTGGCAAATTACTGTAACTCGCTTACCAGAAAGACCCTGTCTCCTTGTAAATTTAAGTGAATACACATGTGCAGCGTGAGTAGTTTTCCACATTCAATGGAGTTCAGCCTGATTCATAGTAGTCAACCTTTAAAGTGGATCAAAACCTAGTTTCTTTAAAGTATATTACTAATACCCGATCTTGTCTTAGGACAACTTTGATTAACTCTTTTAATCCACTTCAAATGTTGACTTCTTTAAGCCTTCTCATCTTGAATCATTTTGAGTTTAGGTAACTGTTGCCAAAAACTTTAAATGACCAAACCCTCAGGTTCACTTTTCGGATTTGAAAAAAAAAAAAAATGGTGTAGGATCTACTTTGAATGATTAGTTTAAGCAAATTTAACTCAGAAATTCTCGTAACTTTTACAAATATCTACAAAGAAACAAGCAACACACTGAATCCAATAATCTTTGTTTTATACACAACTTACTTCAACTTTGTGCAAAATGAATCAAAATTGCAATAATCATGTGCAAATCAAGATTAGTTTTGCATCAGTTCATGCAGACTGTGATCTGTCCGATGCATGTGTGGTTTGGAGTTGTCTGGACTGAACAGAGTTTGTTAGTTTCAGATTATGGAGGTGAAGTTGGCCCCTTTCTTCAAGCCGACCCCCTATGGGCCTGGAAACAGCAATGGCAATTTGTGGTCAGAAGGCTCAGAGGGTGAAGGAGGAGAAGTACAAGCTCACACTTATTTGCTGGTTGTTAGCTGTGACCGAGGAAATCCGAGACACCTTGTTGGCGTATTTTTCTGACTACAGGATTATATGGGCTTGCATGAGTGGGAGTATCAGCAGAGGGATGTCATTACTCATGTCCCTGACCGCTTTATTCATTTAAGACACTCCACATGGTGTTCCTTGATAACAGGCACTGGGCACAGGCATTTACCCACACAGCTAACAGGGAACCTTCCAGAAATTTGGCTGAAAGTTCAGGCATGGTTCAGCCAAAAGAAAAAAAAATAACAAAAAGTTATTCCAGTAACGTTAATAAACCGGATCACCAGTATGTGAAGGACATGTATCAGACTACCAGATCCAGAGATTCATCTGTTGTTTAGTGAGGGGGAAAAGATGGCTTCTTTGATTTGTTGTGGATTACTGGAAGGTAAAGCAAGGTAGATTTTGTGATTATGCAAACAGCATCATTCATATAATAGCACTTGACTGTGATTCCTGATGAGTGAAGAGTTTATGTCCTGCATAGTGGAGTTGTTGCTTCACTTGCTCTATTTAAGCGCTCAGATTAGTGATTGTGAATATGCATGATTTCTAGAGTATTATACTGTGTATCTGATGAATCACTGTTTCCTTCCCATGCTCTTTTAATTAAAAACAAGTGGTTGAAGCTTGGATTGTGATAATTATCTGGAGTGTTGTCTTAATGGGGTTTTTTTTATATCATTTGTTTCTTCCCAAAGCTATTGTCTTCTTTCTAGTACTCTGCATGTCTTTAGAGACCAACCGGTGCAGTGCAGCCGGATAGTTTTTTTTTTTTTTTTTTTACTTTGCAGTGATGTTTCATATGAAAAATTGTGTATAAGATCACACATCAAAATTAATTTTAGTAATGTAAAATTCACCAACTGCATTGTACTCTTTTGAGAAGAGATGATAGTAGAATATGTGATGTAGACTGACATGGCAGACACAAACTACTTATTGAAACTGGAAAGATCCTTGCATAAGTGAATGTTTGGTCAGCTTAAAGTCAGTTATTTTCAGAATGTAAAAGTTTTCTTGTACATGCAGAACTAAGTGACTTTCAGAACTGCATCACTCTGATAAAAGGAAACGCAGTCTGGAAGGAAAAGCAATGATTTTTATTTCACAAATCGAATTTCCATGCTGTGAATGTTCCATTTGTCACCATTCCTCTCTGGCAGGGAAGGTTGCCTTATTTTACATAATGCAAAACTTGAAGAGAAATGTATTCAACATTGACTTTCCTGCTAAAATGATGTGGTCAGTAGTATTTACCGGAGATTTGCATTAGGCATTACATGAAGATATACATAAGAAGATAGTCACTCAAAAGCAAAAAAAAAAGTCCACAACATATTCATGTTGAATTTGTGTCATCATCAATAAAAATGACATTAAGAAGAAAGTCATATTGAATACTGGGAATGGGTTAAAGGTCCTCACCCATACAGAAATAGATTTAAAAGATCTGTATACTCTTTTGAATGTCATGCATCACGGGTTAAACAGAGTGACAGAGCAAATGTTCGAGTGTGATGGAAAGAGGAAAAGCATCAAGCAGAAACTGTTTTGATTGTTTTTCACATGTCCTGTATCCTGTAAGGTATTCTGCTTTCAAGAAATAGTAATGAAACAGTGTGTTTCTGAGCAACTGGGCAAAAAGTGAAAAACACAAATCAGTTTGAAGCAATGCTTGATACTGAGAATATTTCACATAATTTCAAATAACAGTCACATCTGTGCTGTTCATGCCAAAACCACCACCACATAAGGGGAAGCTTCCGTCTACTTTGTAATAGCGTCATCACACTGATAATGTGGTAATGAAACAGTGTACGCTCCAAAACCCTGGTAAAATAAATCCAAATGTCTTTTCACAAAATGTATTTACTGCTGTGCATACATTTTGAATCAATGATTTGTGGGCAACACTTTATTTTACTCTGTCTTTGTTGGATGTTGCATTGGATTACTTTAGTAATAACTATAAATTGTGCATAATTACATGCAACTAACCGTAAACCCAATCATAACCCTATAATAAGTACCTGATGTTAATTAATATTACTCGGTACTTTAACGGTTAGTTCACCAAAAAATGAAAATTGCCCATAGTTTAATCACCCTCAATCAATCCTAGGTTTATATAACTTTCTCCTTTCAGCCAAACACAATCAAAGTTATATTAAAAAATATTGACTCTTCCAAGCTTTATAATGGGAGTGAATATAAACTGAGATATTGAAGCCCAAAAAAGTGCATCCATCCATCATAAAAGTAATCCATACTGCTTCATGGGGTTAATAAAGGCTTTTTGTAAGAAAAATATCCATATTTAAAACTTTATAAACTAGAAACACTGGCTTCCGTATGCGAGAGTTCTGACCGAAGAGTGACCTCTGACCAGACTTTTTTGGGCTTCAAAATCTCATATTATTCACTCCCATTATAATTTTTGTAATATAACTCTGATTGTGTTTGGCTGAAAGAAGAAAGTCATATACTCCTAGGATGGCTTGAGGGTGAGTAAATTAGGGGACAATTTTCATTTTAGGTTGAATAAACCTTTAAATGCATAACTACTCTGTAACAATGACACCTTGCAATAGTGTGAAAAATGTGCTTAATGATGTACTTACAATAAACATAAAAAAATAAATGGGGGGAAAATGGATAATATGACTATTCTGGAGGAACATTTGTGCTGGATATAATCATAACACATTAAAGTACTTGAGTGAAGGCAAGCCTTAAAGGAATAGTCAGCTCAAAAGTGAAAATGATGTCCTCATGTCCTTCATAACCTCAGGAATATTCAATTAAAATGATGACATTTCGCAGAAGATGATCAAATGCTGAGAAATTGATTGGACGATGACTCACTGAAAGCCCTCTGAGCCGGATGTTCAAGACAGATAACAGAGCCTGATGAGAAAATTAAACCTAGAAGCATGGAGCTGTATAGGAGGCCATAAAAGAACATGAAGAAACGTGACAAGTAAATCAGTCAACAGAACACACCATGTAACATTAATGCCATTCAAATACTCTGCAACTAAACTTTTCCCTCAGCATGGGAGTAAATCACAATTTTAGACTTCGGGCTTGAGAGAAAACAATTTGTATCACAGCAGTGATGGCAAATCATCTAAAGAAGAGTCATCTTTAAAAACATCTTGCAGCATTTACACTTGCTTGATCCATGATTGTATTTTTGTGGACATATAAACTCAGATCTTAATACATTGCAGTTATAGATGAAAGCTTAAAAAAACAAAAGTTAAAAGAAAATGGTTGGAAAATGTTTCCAACTGCATTCCCTATTGGGTCAGACTCATAATGCCCATAAAAAGATAATTGAATTGTCTATGAATTAACATGCATCCCAGGACATTGTGTGTATCATTACTGTATTTTACATTGTATTTATGCATGTTTTATGATTGAACTACTAGTTTATATAACCTTATATAATATCATGTTTCATTTCAAAGTGATTTCATTCACTGATTTCATTTATTCATAATTTCATGCAAATTGGTTTTTATCAAATTGAGTCAGCTTCCAAACAAATAAACTTTGGCCCGCTTGAAATGACACCTTTTTCATTGGTCAAGCCAAACTTGAGAGGTGTATCCTCTGCAGGAGTTAAAAGGGTAATATCTTAGTGACCCGGCCTCTATTCTTTGGCTGCGTCCGAAATCGCATACTCTCTTGAGTAGGCACTTAATTTGAATAAGTAATTATAGAATTAATTATTAAAGAGTGTTCGCTAGACGAACAGGTTAATTGATTGTATTGTTAATTCTGCTACTTCCATCTAATTGTTACAACTGATCCAGATATTTATAATTAATTATAATGAGTTATGCTTAATTATTCATATTACCCTTTGAGCTAATTTGCTACTAATTATTGTAATTTGTATGTCACTGGTGTCAAAGCATGACTCATTTGGATAATATTGCAAATGAAACACGTGATTGAGGAGAGGCGGGTTTGTGTGTCAAATTCTGACTCTACCATCTGAATATCTCAGAAATCGAGACTCATCAGACCAGGCTACATTTTTCCAGTCTTCAACTGTCCAATTTTGGTGAGCTCTTGCAAATTGTAGCCTCTTTTTCCTATTTGTAGTGGAGATGAGTGGTACCCGGTGGGGTCTCTGCTTTGTAGCCCATCCGCCTCAAGGTTATGCGTGTTGTGGCTTCACAAATGCTTTGCTGCATACCTGGGTTGTAACGAGTGGTTATTTCAGTCAAAGTTGCTCTTCTATCAGCTTGAATCAGTCGGCCCATTCTCCTCTGACCTCTAGCATCAACAAGGCATTTTCACCCACAGGACTGCCACATACTGGATGTTTTTCCCTTTTCACACCATTCTTTGTAAACCCTAGAAATGTTTGTGTGTGAAAATCCCAGTAACTGAGCAGATTGTGAAATACTCTGACTCGTCTGGCACCAACAACCATGCCACGCTCAAAATTGCTTAAATCACCTTTCTTTCCCATTCTGACATTCAGTTTGGAGTTCAGGAGATTGTCTTGACCAGGACCACACCCCTAAATGCATTGAAGCAACTGCCATGTGATTGGTTGATTAAATTATTGCATTACTGAGAAATTGAACAGGCGTTCCTAATAATCCTTTAGGTGAGTGTATATAGTTATGGTAAGTTTATTATTTCAGATGCCTTTTTAAAAGACTGCAATTGAAAAATATATACATAAAATTAAACCCCCCAATATGGCTAGTTGTTACTGCATTACACACACTGCTGAAATCCACCCGCATTTGCAGAGTTGGCGGGTGTTAATGTCATCCCTGATCATAACACATTAATAATGTAATTATAAAACAGTTTGGGCTCCAAAACTCTGGTAAAATAAATACAAATATCTTTCACAAAGTGCATTTATTTCTGTACTGATTTTCAAAAATGTGCTTAATGTTGTGCTAAACATCTTTTAAGGGTGAGCGAGAGAAAAAACAGTAAAAATGATTGAAAGGGGGGAGTAAGGCTGCAAGGAGATGCTCCATAAGGAAAAGACATGTAATGGATATAACCCAGGCATCTAATGGAGGGGAAACTTTTCACAGAAGAAGCCCAGTGGGAAAAGACAATGGCATGTTATTTTAAGTCTTCAACTTCCAGCACTGGATGGTATTCTTTCCCTGGGGTGCTTCCGTAACCTAGAAAACCAGCAATGGGAAAGTGAGCCCAGTAGTTTCTGGCCAAGCCCAGCAGCGTGTCATATCCGCTCTGAGATCGCAACTCGTCCACCCAGCCGTAGAAATCAGAAGACCACAGGTTCCAGTACGGTAGACTCCTCTTCACCCGCATCTCCCTGTGAGCTGGAACACCTTCCAGACATAGAAACAACAAGGGTATATCCTTAGTCCCAGACATTTGATGAAAGTCCATCATAAAAATGTTAGGTAACACTTCATTTTGATGGTCCCTTTTAAACATTCTAGTGACTATAAGTAACTTTGCAACTACATGTCAACCTATTCTAACCCCAAGTCTACTAACACTCTAATGAGAGTTATATGTAGGTGCAAGGTTACAGCAACAGAAGGTGTTAAAGGGATCATCAAAATAAAGGGAAACCAAATAGTATTATATTTTTTTGTTAAATAATACAAATTTAAGTGAAATAAACATTTCATTTTTTATTGCCTGAAAATTATTCCTATCAATTTTACACAAACAACTGTCCCTCGGTTGTGGCGTCAACAAATTATTCTGTCCTAAATAATGCTTTTTTAAAATGTATTATTTATTATTAAGTCCACAGGGCTTAAAGTTTTCATAACTGAAGAAACCCTTAAATATTTAAGACAAATACTGTATGTTTCTTTTATAGCTCTCAAAACACACACGCACACACACATCTGGTTCGCTATCTTTGTGAGGACTCCATAGGCGTAATGACTTTTATACTGGACAAACTATATATTATATCCCCCTACACTGCCCCTATCCCTAAACCTACCCATCACAGGAGACATTCTGCATTTTTACATTTTTTAAAAAACATAGTTTTTTATGTTTTTTAAAGCTATTTGAAATATGAGGAATCATGCAATGTCCTCATATATCATGTGTAAGTTGTAATACCAGTGTAATATGCATGTCATTATACACATTTGTGTCCTCATATATCACAAAAACAAGAGCACAAACACACCACACACACACACACACACACACACAACACACCACACACACACACACACACACACACTGCGAGAAGACATCATTTGTCATCAATGAGAGAATCTCAAATATCTACGAATGCTGCAAAGCCAATCAAGCAATTCCAAAGCAATAACCTTCAACTGACCAACCATTTCAACATAGTGAAGTACAGTATGTGCTGATTCGACTGATACAGCTCTCTTACATAACATTGAGTTACTTCAGTTAGTTTTAAACTTTTATTGGCAAAAGGCCTGTGTAATTAGCTCCCATAATGCTTTGAGCCAGAATTGCTGGCCAAATGTTTGGACTGCTTAGTCTGGTGGTGTTAATGGATCTGGCTAAAGCTGGAACAGACTAAATAAGTAATAAATCAAATAATGCTTAAGAATGGTTAATCACATCAGCAGATGGGAGAAGTGAGATCTTACCTGCTGCACAGAAGAAAATCGTCAGGAAGGTGCAAAGGAGCACAAATACACGGATATGAGACATCACGTCCCCCTGTGTGCTCAGATCATATGAGAGAATGATTGCAAAAGAGCTATTTCATTAGGTTTATGATATCACATAATGAAATTAATAAGCTCTTATCAGTCAAATAGGCTTAATGCAGCTCTGTGTTAATTTAATACACTGTCATTTAGAAGTTTGGAATTCAAGTTTCGGAAGAAACGTAAAGTTTTTAGTTGAAAAATAGAGTGAAAGCTCAATTTGAGCTCAATTTTGTGTCACCCTTACAAAATCATTCTAAGTGCGATTTGAAAATATACGCATAGTACATTTTTGTTCTAACAAAGAGTGAAATTTGCAATAAACTGTAATTGAAGCGTTGAGTATTCACAAAAAAAAAACCCCAAAAAAACTTTTCAATACTACTCTTTGTAAGGTCTCCAGTCTATTATTCTTTTGACAAGTAAAGGCTAAATTCAGTTCCTTTCTTTAAAGAAGAAAGCTAAAAGGATCTAATCAAGACAATATCTAGTTTAAGAGACTCATCTGGAGCTTCATCAAACTGTTTAAGTGTAGAATTGGCACAAGAACAAAGGTTTGACAAAAACGAAGTTTATGGATGGATGAATCAGGTCACTCCAATGGCACATTCAGCAGAAACATAATAAAACTAAGTGAACTCTAAAATGCATAACTTTCTTTCAGTTAAATAATACATGTATTTGTACTATAGAAGTGATTATTAACATCTTTCCTGTAATTTTTTGTTATCAATCTTGCTGAATAGAAATAGTTATCAAAATAATTCCATCAGAACCATGAGGAAACTTACCTAGAATCAAGAAGCAGAGAAAGACCTGTACGAGTGAGTCTTAATGACTGAGTTTGTGTCTGTCCTTCTCAATTCAGGGTTCTGCTACTGAACAGCAAGAAAAGACGCCATTCTTCTTCCAAGCCAGACACAACATACCCTTGTTACTTCAGCGGTGAGGACTGTTTTTGATGCACCGACAGAAGAAATAGCCACGCAGAAGTAGAAGAAAAAAGGATCTGTGTCACATTTAATGGTCACAATGTCATTCGTGTTTATACAAGATTGTATTTACATGACAGATTTCAGGTGTGGTAGTGAAACCCCATATGTCATCAGTCACATCTTCCCTGCATTCATCAGCACAACGGTCATCCTGTCTGACAAAATCACCCAGAGAAAACCTCGCCAATCACACATCTGTACAAACAGTGCATGTGAATGAGGATTGTGGAACGTTTTTTTATATGTGGTGAATGATCCAACCTTGAAAATTTAAAAGAAAACAAAAGAATATTCATAGCTAATGCTAGATCACATCTTATCCACAAAATAGGTTTGAAAACGGTCCTGTATTAGCAGAAATGTTGGGTTGGGGGGTCATCAAGTTGTAATCAGTGGCCTCAAAGAGATTTTCACTACAGAAAGAACATATTTTATATTTAAAGCTGCAGTCCGTAGCAATTTCCCGTTTTGTCGCCATCTCTGTTCGAAATCTATAACTGCAGTGATTCGCGGAATTATCATCTTTACGTGGGTTGTAAAGCGCATGAAACAGCGCGGATGAACACAGTGTTTTGAGGCGAGTGCTGCTGTCAATCACCGCGCTGTGTGGATACTGTCATTCAGAATCACAGATTCACTTTTTGAAAGCTTGACCAACATAAGAATGTTCACCAGAAAATGTCTTCTGAACAAGTAACATCCATTTTTGTTCTGATCAACTAAGGGGGAAAAAGCATTCACATGACGATCGTTAGATTTAATCAGCGCGATTTACAGCAACCGTGCAAATGCATAGCCTACTTAAATGTGTTCTCAAATTGTTCATGTTAACAACATCAGCATTGCGTGACTAACGTTATTTAATGTGTTTTATGATTACCTGTGTAGTTCAGAATTCATATTCTCCATAATAGCTAAACGAGAAAGGCACAACAAAGGAAACTCCATAACTGTGTGGATTAAGAAAACGTACTGTTACACGATTGAACTATTAAAATGTCTTACTTGTTCAGCAGAAAAGCGTCTCTTCTTTCGTTTCGAACCCCTTCGGGAGTTCACGCACCTTTCAAAAGCCCCACCGATGTGTATCCTTGTGTTCGCATGAGACGGTTTCTTCCTCTTTCCACCTTAAATCCGAAGTACGAAGTCTTTTGAGTTTTATAACTGGTTAATCTCCAGTTGACACTGATGATTGTTGTTTGGATCTTTCTGGATCGGATCGGCCATGAGTTTAATCATGTAAAGTGCTGCGAGAAAAGCCCATCTCTACATCTCCTCACGCGCAGTAGCCGGCTAGCCGAAACTCCTTCTTTATGTGTACGGATGTGACGTAATGACGCAAAGACATGCTCGAATTTCCCGCGAAAACCCACCAGTACCACTGGAATTAAAATCATTATTACAAGCTAACCGTTTTGAATCTAGCTACGGCAAGCAGATAGTTTTGAACACTGGCTGAAGATGTTTTTTTTTAAATAATTCATTTGGATTATTTTTAACTTAAAAATGTTACGGACAGCAGCTTTAAATGACAGTATTTTTATTTGAACAAAAAACAGCTTGACGTCTATAATGGAGAGTTTTTTTCATGAGCACCTGCAGTTGTGCAAATAAATAGGCTACAATGTCATTTTAATTTTGTATGCCTTTATGTATGTTTTTTTTTAAATTATTTTAATTAACCAAGGTGGCTCAAGCAATGAAGTTTTTTTTTCCAGAAATGGCAAAAAAAAAGAAAGAAAGTAGGCTACTGTTTCCAAAAATATAGACTCACCTGCACTCTTTAACACTTCACATTATACACATTGTCATAACCTATGCATAAAAGTACCATGGTATTACCATAGTGTTTTGCACACGACTCAAAATTCCATGATCATGCTATAGTCAGTACCCTCTGATGCCATCACTGTACTATGGTACTCAATCTCTGGTCATAGATTCACCTGCACTCTTTACAATTCACATTATACACCTTGTCATAACCTATGCATAAAAGTACCATGGTATTACCATAGTGTTTTGCACACGACTCAAAATTCCATGATCATGCTATAGTCAGTACCCTCTGATGCCATCACTGTACTATGGTACTCAATCTCTGGTCATAGATTCACCTGCACTCTTTACAATTCACATTATACACCTTGTCATAAACATATCTACAGAATATTTTCTGTATTTTTTAGAATAAAATTTTTTTTAGAGTGTAGCATTTTTTAGAGTGTAGCATTTTTTAGAGTGTAGAAACATGTCGACGCATTTCAATGTAAGGGGATCCACAGTGTGTAGATAGAAACTGCTCATTCTAAGGTAATACCAGAGAATGTCTAATAAAAAGAGAATTGGCACTGTCGGGTTACTTCCGGTTTCTGGACTGGCTGCAGTAACACGTCTCTGTCCATGCAGGGGCGCTCGCGGTTGAGTGCAGAATGAATGGGAGTCTATGGGGTTTCACCCCCAAAATCCACTTTTCTCAGGATGTGATTTTTTGTCAATTAATTTGAAAGTTGCATTCAAAAGGGAGGGCTAAGACAATACACTCTGCTGAAAATTGCATTTTTAAGTTCACTTATCTGTTCTAAAAATCCGTTCATAAATGTGATGACGTCACATAATAGCAGAATGCTAGCGTGTTCCGGCCAACAATGGCCTAACCTGTAAGAAATCGAAAGGACATAAGTACTCGTTCATTCGACTTTTGGTCTATAATCTATATTGAACTTGCGGAATCAACAATAAAATCTATGTTGATATAACGACAAGCAGGAGAAAGAGATACATTTAGCTCCATAGACTGCCATTCATTCTGCACTCGCGCGCGATCACCTCCAGTGGAATTCTAATGGAACTGCAACCAAGATGACACCAACACACAATGGGGCTAGGAAGTGCCAAGGCTCTCCGTTAGACGGGCTCTGTAATACAAATATAACGGTTGTTTTTTAAATTTATGAGGAGTTTGTGTTGGAGTCTGTGTTGTGCTGGAGGCAGGTCGTTTTTTTGGTGTTATCAGACTCATGTAGTTAGCTGCAGTGCCGTCGCATAGACTGTATATAAAAAGGAGAGAGGCTCGAGAGCGCGCATGTACGTCACATCCGATGGATTTCGCGGTAAATCCGACTTGGAGCCTTCACATAGAAATAAGAAAACTCATGTTATGTCTATGGGAATACTGGCCTTCAGAGGTAATAGCAAAACCCAACAAGTGGATCATTGTAATGTGTGATTAAAACCCCTTGACACACAGGCAATAAAAAAAGGATTCATTTTAGAAGAAAAACTACACATATAACCTTTAAATGAAAAAGAAGTGTTTTAAATTAAGTTATTTTTCAAATAAAGGTTTCAGAGTCAGTGATCTAAGATTGTGTGTATTTACTGACCCTGTAACTACATAAGAGGTTAACAAGCACCACTTTAATTTACAGCCCGCAATGTCACACTTACCCTGTAACTACATGAAACAAGAGGGTAACAAGTACCACTACATGAAACAAATTGTAAATGGACTGCATTTATATAGCGCTTTCAACAGACCAATGGCCACCAAAGTGCTTTACATATTGCCTCACATTCACCCATTCAGATACACCGACGGCGGTGTCAACCATACAAGGCGTCATCCAGCTCGCCGGGAGCAGCTGGGATTAGGTGTCTTGCTCATGGACACCTCGACACTTGGTCAGGTGGAACCGGGGATTGAACCACCAACCTTTCGGTTTGTAGACAACCTATGAACCACTGAGCCACTGCCGCCCAGCAAGAGTATCTATCTCCAATATTTAAGCAAAAGTTGCAATTATTTTAGTTTTCAGGGCATTTTTGTAAAAAAAAAGATTACTGTATAAATGCATAGATATTTACCCTGTAATTTTTAAAAAGCCTATACAGTATGTATTGGACTATACACCATTGTTACAAAAAGGTACGCAGTGTATGTTCTTGCTAAATTGGTCCCAAATGTTAGATTGTTGTATCCTAATAGTAGAATAAGTACCTCTTAATCCAAGGCTATCTACAGTATAATTTTTATTATTATCCTGGTTGTTACCCCAAACTTTACATATCGTCCCCTTATACTTACATGTAAGTACTTTATAGGTACACTATAATTACAGAAAGTTGCACTGTAAAATCGCTTTAATTACACAGTACTTTCCGGGCTGTAATCTAAGAAGTTACAAATAAAAGAAAGAAAAGAAAAAAAACATGAAATGAGGCCTTTCTCAAAATATCTTCTTTTGTTTAACAGAAGAAAGTCATATTTGGAATAACATGAGGGTGTAAATGTCAATGATGAAAGTATTTTCCTTGTTTGGTGACCCCATCACATATCAAAGTTTAACTGTACTGTCAGTTACAACAAACGTCACAGAACCTGCAGTACGTCAGTACATACCATAAGCTGCGATCATTCTAATAATAACTTCTCTCAAAAATTCTGACACAAAAGTAAATATTCCACAAGGTGTATTTGTTTATCACAGTTAGGTAATATGATAATGGAGTTTACTATGCTTAAAAATGAAGGTGCTTGACGTTACTGTCAAAGATAGAGGAAATGGGTCCAAAAGGATACAAAAGGGCATACGGTCTGAAAAGACTGGGAAGGTACATTGTTTTATTTTCTGCTTTTCTCTAGAGCTGTCCAATAGTGACATCTACTGGTGAATGCAGAACACATGCAGATTTTAAACTATGATTTTTATTTTTTTTTTAAATGTCAATCAGCAGGTGAAAAATGAGAAAAGAAAGCACAGGCAACATCGCCGAAGCTCCTTTTACGTTATTTTGCAAAACTTTTATTGAACAAAAGTATTTCAATTCTCACCACACTGTCCTCAATACAGTACCATAATGCTGGATCTAAACGATTCATATATGCACCATATCTTTTTTTTAATATATATATGTACATACAGTGGAAAGAGGAATTAAATAACATTGCTCAATAACATTCAGACAAATAGATTTTTTTAAAAAAATCTGAAAACCCCTTGACCAACACGCTTATTGGTAAACAGACAGAGTAATTGACAAAAGTACAGAAATAAAATCATATTTTTTGTTTTATTACTCTTGAATTAGTGTTCACAATCAACTATGTGTTACTGAGAGCAGAGAAGACGTGTTGGTGAGGTGCAATAAGACATCAACAGTAGCAGAACTGGAAGTGGGTGGCACATTTGGTTGAAAGGACACACATTCAAAAACTCAAACTACTCTCTCTTAGAAGCTACAATCTTGTTTCATCCCAGTCTCTTTTAACGCCTGTCGTAACTGCGGCATTTATCTCCCTTTATGAAGTACCCTGATTCTGAAGAAACCCTGAAGTGACTCCGATCCAAGAGAAATACCTGGAAAGCTGTGTATGTTCGCATTGTAAGAGCAGAGGCGTCCAAACACTGCCTTCATGAATGCTGGACGGACTGTAGATGCTAAAACAGTGTCTGTAAAGGCTCAGAGGATGGGACAGCACCGCTTTATTTCAGGGCGAAATCGGACCGTCATTCCAACTATTGGATCGGATTTGGATTCAACCAGTGTGAACGCACAGAAATGATACGTGGTCTTCGTATGAGCTCTATGAATGGAGACAAATCTTCAGTTGGGAACCAAATAGCACCCCTCATTCTTCACATGGCCATCTGCTCTGAAGAATCAAGGTTAAGACATGCACATGAATCTATTCTCCTCTGATAATTCAGTACAAGAGCTACAACTGTAATGCTCTGTCAGGCAGAGAAATGTAAACCAATATAATGCGGGTTGAGGTTGTGGATTCTACCAGCAACAGGAAGAGCAAAAGAACAGCTGTCCAAAGAGAGTTCTACAGATGTTGCTTAGTGATGATGTCTTTACTAAAATCTCCAAGGTGGCTGTAAATCACTTTAAAAAAAAAAACTAAACAAGACCATATATCAAGGATGGACATCTGTTTTTAAAAGAAGGATAAAGTTGCGACTGCTCCCTACTAGCGTGGAGGAGATGTAGAGTCAGAAGTCCTTGAAGTTGGTTGGGAAAGGAGCATATCTTCTTCCCCTCAGTCAAGGGTTCAGTAAAGTCGGAGGAGTGTGCAGGAGGAGAAAGGAAAAGATAGAGGAGGAGGAAACAGAGGTGCACGGGGGAAGAGGTAACGTCCGTGAAAACAGTGCCAGATTCAGGCAAGGGGCTTGACAAGGTAGAGTTTGTCTCCTTGCTCACTGGTGAAGATGGGCGCTTTCTTGTAGTGCTCTACGAGCTCTTCCATACTGCTAAAACGCCGCTGGCCGATGCAGTACACTCCGTCCTGAAGCTGCACCTTGAAGTGCTTGTTCTTCCCCACAGCCTTCAGAGAAATGGAGAAATCACTGGGCTGGAAAACAACAGGCAGAGACACGGGGAGAGAAATTAATGGGACATTGTTGTTGCTGCTTCTACATGCCTAACACCAGATGGCAGCATTGATTTAAATAAGGCCACATAACAGCCAATATAGAATCCAGCATTCTTGGGCACCAGAATTTGAACCAGGATTGCAATTTATAATAATATAACCATCTTTGAATTATTCTTTATGATTTCTAAGTTCTTTCCTGCCTAAATCACTGAAAAGCTGATGGCTAGCTTTTTTATGTGAAATGCAATTTTCTATCTTTCTTTTTAATAACTGTTCCAAAATGACAAATGATATGCACAATAATTATTTACAAATTATTATTTTATATATATATATATATATATATATATATATACACACACACACACACACACACCATGGCATGGTTTTTAAATATCACATGCAGAAAACTGGCATTTATTGAAAATGTGTCGCAGTAAAGGACCGTTCAGACAGCTTTGTTATTTATAACTGGAGTGATTTAGATTTTCATGTTGCTACAATCCACTCGCATCTGGTGTGGACTTATGGTTGCCAAGATTTGCAACTTGGTGCATTACTATCGAATTCAAATGGCATGTGTATATGTATTGTGACATGACATGAAGGCCAAGTATGGTAATCCAAACTCGGAATTTGTCCTCTGCATTTAACCCATCCAAGTGCACACATTAGGAGCATTGAGTAGTGACACACACAATACCCCACCCCACACACACACACACACACACACACACAACACACACCACACACACACACACACACACACACACACACACACACACACACACACACACACACACACACACACACACACACACACACACACACACACACACACACACCACACACACACACACACACATTTGTTTTTGTGACTTATGAGGACATTCCATAGGCGTAATGGTTTTTATACTGGACAAACTATATATTTTATCCCCCTACACTGCCCCTGTCCCTAAACCTACCCCTTACAGGAGACATGCTGGATTTTAACATTTTAAAAAAAACATTGTTTTTTATGTTTTTTAAGCTGTTTGAAATATGAGGACGCATGCAATGTCCTCATATTTCACGTGTAAGTTGTAATACCAGTGTAATACCCATGTCATTATACACATTTGTGTCCTCATATATCACAAAACAAACACACACACACACACACACACACACACACACACACACACACACACACACACACACACACACACACACACACACACACACACACACACACACACACACACACACACACACACACCATTCACTGTGGCGCCTGGGGAGCGATTGGAGGTTAGGTGAAAGATTTTGGTCATACTGTCTACCCCTACACAATGACTACGAGAAGTCAAAGTCTCAATGAAATTCAAATAAGTTGTGCATGTTTCATGGTTTATTCAGCACTGTCCAAATAGATCTGTCGTCAGTCACACAATACAGTCCAGTGGGTTGTGCAAGTAAACAGATCCACTATACTGGGGGTCGCACACATAATTGGTTAACACTGTGCGGTTCAGTTGGCTAGTGCCGTTTTTCCCCCCACTTTGGATTACCATAAATGACATACCTAAATAAGACTGCATTACTACGTGAAAGGCTTTTTGCAACAGGTAGTTTGGCATATAGATGTAAGCGAACTGCTCAAAATCAGTTTAACTTACCGATGACTCACTGTCCCGTATCAGAAAGTCCCCTTCCGCCCCTCTCTCATTAAGCGCACACTCTGCTTGATGCCGTGTAACGTTACCATAATACCAATCCTTTCCAGCAAATTTGCCTGTACGTGAGGGCACCGTGTGACTGATGTGAGGCGAGCCGTGACTTGACCCTAAGCCCTTCGCTACGGGCCCATCATTGAGCACTACCACATAGTTCTTGGGCACAAGGCCGACCACGCCGCGGCTGTTTTTACACCTCCACCACTCTGGGTCATTCTCTGGCTTTTCCATAACCTCCATAGTCTCGCCCTTCTCAAAGTTCAGTTCCTCCTCTGTAACTGAGCTGAAGGGGTACAGAGTTTGGACCACATGCAGAACAGAGGTCCCGGAGCCTCCTGGCCGGCCGTTGGCCATCGCCACACCTTGCCCAACCTTCAAAGACCGGAAGCTCCCCAAAGTGTCCCCAAAGACCCCGTCATTGTCTGCGTATCCCAGCTCCTCTTGGACATAGTTGGACGGAAACCAACCAACACGGCCGGCATAGCTTCCCCTCCACCAGCCGTCACTGCACTTCTCCATGACCACCACCCTCTCCCCTTTAACAAGGTTGAGTTCGTCTTCACGCTCAGCTGCGTAAGAGAACTTCACCAGTGCGGGAATGTTCAGGTCATAGATCCGCTCGGCCCCGCCCCCTCCACCCCCTCCTGCGCTGCCATTGGATGGGTATTCTGCCTCTGTGCTGGGTGTGGGAGATGGATCACGAGCACTGGTCTTCCTTTTCGTTTTCCCCAGTCCTAAGAGGAATAGAAAGAGGCAGAAAAGTAAGGAAGTGAGGATCTGGAAAAAAAACTACTGATTCATTTGAGTCTAGTTCATTGATTTGACGATAAACAGACGACATGCCTTTGTATTGCAATGTACTTGGATTTATTGACCAGAAAGACACATATTGAATGGTTCTTTCGAATGAATCGGTTCTGAAGACAGAAAATCTATCAAACACTGTTGATATTTTAAATCATTGCCTGATCATATCCCCTCCTATTTACATTGATAATCCTCTGAGCTTTTCTCTTTTGTAATGTCTCTCTCTCTTCTTCAAATCTACCTCTTGTTCAGCTCACTCTCCTCTCCCATCATGAGTGGACATGCCCCCTTCTGCTGGTTGGCTACACGCTTGTTGTGGTGCTTGGTATGATCTACATTCAATTTTCAAAAATCACCTACTGTACCTTTAATGCCAAATGGGCAACTTATTTGCCAATGCGTTGGTGATACGACTGGTGCAGAAATCACAGACTTCTCATTTAAATTCCTTACAATTCCCATTCCTACTCTCCAACCACAGACTGCCAAGTACCCTGAAGTGTTTTGAAGAATTACATTTTCTCCTACTATAAAAAAAGCCACCACTGATAGAAGCTAATCTACTCAAGACTAGTGATCTGACAGAGCAGGCTGTGTTAAAGGCCAAGGAGGAAAGTAAACACTTGAGTCCTGGGGGTGCATTGGGAACCATGGAAGAAAAGAGAGATTAAGGATTGAAATCGAGAAATGGGATTACTATGATCTGATTATCTAACAAAAGGAACAAGTAACCTAAAACAGACAATGGTTTGAGCAGAGATCCTAAAAACATACACGTTCATCACTATCACAAAAAAGAAAAAAAATCTTGTACAGATAAGGCTTAATAACTAGAGATGAAACGGTATGACAATTTCAAATCACAATTATAGTGACCAAAATTATCACGGTTATCAATATTATGATTATGCATTGTTAAAATGTGCTGGAAATATACAAAAAGTACTGATACACACACTGGCACACATATCAAACACGGCTTTAATGAGAATTAAAATATAAAAATGGTAAATGTTGGGAATTTTATTGTTGTTTAGAGTCAAACCAGTGGCTAGTCCCTATGCATGTGCATGTTTTGGTGACAAAACAAAAAAAAGCCTTATTTAAAAATGTTATTGTTTGGTTTTTATAATGAGCATTGCGTACATGTCAATACATTCGTTCTCTAAATGCCAGTGAAATAGACAGGGACCCTGCCGTATCCTAAGAAGGACCCTGGTTTGCATCTCAGTGTCTTGACAGGCAGCCAAAAATAAGCCCTCTCACTTGTTCCCAGGTAACAGAGGAGATCTGCCACTGCCTCTACTGATCCCATGTAGACACGTACAACACATAATCAAAAGCTTCAAGTGTGTGCTTGTGCACGTTCAGTGTGCTGTCACTGCAAGCAGAGTATACATTTCCAACTTTAGCATTTACAGAATTTCCAACTTCAATACAATACCTTGAAAAAATATTGATATTTGATCCCATTTTCGATACCACTGCCATATACAGATTATTTGTTATCATCTCATAATTTTTTGATAACTTTGGAAATTGTATAGCTTACACAAAGAACAGGGAGCCTTTATTTGAATCGTTGAACTAAATCTAAAAACAAAAAAAAAATCAGTAATAAAATAAGAACATTTAAATAAATACAATAGAATAAAAAGATATGTGAAATAACCATGGCTTTAAGTTTTTCAAGTGTTAAGAAATAGGCCTTGTACTGAAATGAAAGTAATTCATGTAAAATAACACTGGATAGTTTGGATAGTAAATTTAATACAGATTAATTAGGGTGACCAGACGTCCCGAAAAATTCGGGACAGTCCCGAAATCTAAGCTGTTGTCCCGAATCCGACCCTAATTGTCCTGGAAATTATACTAAAGCAAAATCTTGAGTAGTTATTGTCTGATAAAATATTAAAAACTCTCCGTGGAGGTTGAGTCGGCCCCCGCCGGTGGCTCATTGGCTCATTTGAAGTTCTACAGACATGTAGGCGCAAATTTAGATATACATTGATAAGCAAATTTTCATTCATTCGTTTCGTTGACATGGCTGGTGTACCGGAACCACAACACGCCATTTTTTGGTGGCAGACTGAAGATTAATGACAGACTGTTGATATTTGAAAAAAAAAAAAATTTGGTTCAGGTTTGAAATTCATTTTCTTTTATTATAGGCTATGTAGTCTAATATCATAGTAGGCCTACATTTAGTAGACAGACATTTTGACAATTTTGTATGCATGCAACAAGCCAGGAAAATAAGTACATTTGGTACTAGCAAGCTGTTTGAGAGGCGGCTTTATGTGAGCACCCCTTGCATAGATTAGTGGTGTGCGCACTTTTGGTGTGAGCTCAAAACTTGCAGGAATGAGTAAAATTATGCACAATACCCACAACCCGATGCTGAAATTCAGGCCAACACAAACCCTATTCTACTGGAGCAAATGAGACAAATGAATAAGAGGAGACGGGTGTGTGACGCCGTCGGAGATAAGAGAGAGCGAGAACGCATAGCTGGTATCTGTGTATCGATACTGCAGAAAAGGAGTATTGGAACAGTTTAAGATATTTCAGTATTGATACATATCAAAGTATCAATATTTTTGACAACACAAGTACATAGTGTACTGAGCTGAGGCCTGGTAACTCCTTGCACACTCTAAACCCCAGCTGTCTGAGAGCAACTAAAGCGCAATGGGCCTCCCAGGCAACAGGGGCAGTATGCTGGAGCTGCTCCATACTGATAAGACTGGGAAAGGTGCAAGGGGAGGATGAGAAAAATCTCTAAAGAAACTCATCCTGACGTGAGTTGACAGGAGAATGAGTCAGTTTGGCAAGTAATGATGCACAGAATAACAGAACATTTGATGTCTGTCACAATTCTCTAGGAGCCTATCAAATGAACTGCAAATGTTTCACAAATGCATTCATGCGTGCCTGCACATACACATACACACAAACATCTCTTGCACGCGAGTCGCATGCCTAGGCACTAACAGATATGTGTGAAGACAAAAAAAGAAGCCCCATTTTCCATTAGTCCTCAACTCCTGGGTCCTTGACCACTGAAGTACACTTAACAGGTAATTCCCCTAGGAATGTCAGTCTCACACCACACTGCACATTAACCTGGAAATACCTCTGTCAATTCTGAGGTAAGAACTAACAGACTTTAAAGTAAGATATATCAACCCTTTGCAGTCTAGAAGGTAAGGATGGGCTTGGGTACCTGACTACACTGAAGTAAGAACAATGATCAATCATGTTACAAGCAAATTAACATTTAAGCAAATGTATTTGTTCTTACTGATATGTATAATGGATAGGGATATTTGCTAAAATAGGATTGGTCAGAAACATTTTTAACGTGGGGCCTAGCAAAGTGTCAGTTAGCATCAGTGCTCTAAAGAGTGACTTGCAGTCTGGAGCAGTAACAGCATTCAAATCTCTACAATGGGGGAGTGACCTGGACTGCAAACAAGAACAGTTAAAAGTCAATCTTCCAGTTCAAAGAGAGCAGAAACTTCCCCCTATGCTGGAACTCTGAGACTGTGTTAGCTGATAGTGCTGTGTGCTTCTGAGGCTCGGGCTGACATGGAATGAACACTGCAACAAACAGAACAGAGACCTTTTGGGAAATCTAGAAATAGAAGCACGTCCCACCACCAGTGACAAATACGTGAGAGGAACGCCTGAGAAGGCTTAAAAAAGGAGGAGAATGAAGACAGAAAAAGTCTATGAAAACTGAGTGCAAGTAGTCTTTGAGGTGAAGCAATGTGAAACCTCTTTTCAAAAGTCCCAAAGAAGTATGAAGCCGTTGATTTGAGTAGAGATTTAAAGAGCTGATTTGGTCCATCTCAAGTGACAAAAACATGGCACACCATACTACTGCAGGTAATACAAAAACAAAAACTCCCTCATGGCCATTCCAACACATTCATTTAACACAGCCAGACAGTATTCTTACACCATTCCACAAAGGCACTCACACAACTGTATACCCACAAAACCCTAATTTCTGTTTTTACAAGTTGTCCATCAACTCACATTTCCGGAAGCAAATCACCACTTTCTCCTTAACCTTTACACCTTTGGTTTATGCTCTGTCTTCTGTCCAATATAAAAATGACTTCTTAAGAGGCAAAATCATCCAACCATCATTCCATTATGTTGTGCATTAAGCTGCATACCACAATATTACCCAAATATCTCTTCATTCAATTAACTCCCCATCTATGTGATTAGCTTGGAACTTACCCCACAGTAAACCTGCAGGCTCCATTTGTTTCTTTGTTGCATTTTGTGAAGCACTTTGGTCAATTACGATTGTTTTTAAATGTGCTATATAAATAAAATTGAACTGAACTGAATTTGCCATTCAAATGCAGTCCTGCCTCTATTAAGGAAATACAACATTGTACATTAGGAATGTTTTAGACAGGGAGACTGTTCCTATCGTAGCACCACATCCACATAATGCAGTGTTGATATTTTAGAAGGTGATAGAACCGCTGATCTATATAAATGACTGGATTGCTCATTGCTCATTCTAAACTGCTAGCAGGCGGTGAAGCCACCAGAAGAGTGCGAGCGCCCATCTTATTATTCCCTACCGACAGAGGGCATCATTGACTTATAGCCAAAACATTGACCCAAAATAACCCCATTTTCTACGGATCAGTCACACATGAACAGTTTTTACGATATTATGCACACATTAATTGATACTTCGAACATTATCTGTAATGTTTATGGTCTTTTCGGCAGGATTATTGATATATAGAAATTGTTAAGATGGGTGTGTCTACTGCATACTGTTGACACAGGTAACTGAAACAGATTTCTTTATGAACATAATTATGCTGGAAATATTAAGCATTTTTAGCAGAAATTATTTAATACAATTCCCTATTACTATATTGCACTGAATTGTATTCAAATCTAAGGTTTACCATGCATCATCTTGCTCGAAACGACATTATAAATGTTTGGAAATTATCTTAAATACATAAACACCATTGAATCATTTAAAGTTACTGTATGAATAAAATCAAATTATATAACATTTTTATATAACCACAATGAATAGAATCACATAATCATTTCGACATTTGTAATACAAATGTTGAGGTGTCCTGTATGTCAGCTGATCTGATATTCACTACTGTATAATGAAGATGAACGTAACTTTTAATAAGCAGGGGAAATTCCCGACTTTAACGTTTAAGAATGTATAGCCTTCCTTCAGATGTAAAAACGCTGACTCGTTAGGTAATGTTGTCTCATTAAAATCAGATGATTTCCTATTAATTCCATTGAATGTGAGGCAATACTAGGGAATACCAATATGGTGCGCAGTTGCTTCACTTTTTATGACGTCGTGAGCAATCTAGTTCTCTATATAGATCAGTGGATAGAACCCCCAACAGGATTAGACAAAGGAATTAGCTGTAGTAAATAAAGGAAAATATAAAATATATCAAAAGCACTAGTACTTTAGTAACAAGTCAATAATAAAGTTAGGAAAAATGTGCATGCATGCTCTGTGAGGAGTTACATGCTGTGCAATAATGTGCTTGTTAACGATATAATGCATTTCTTGGTCAAAATGTCTTAATGTGGTTTTAATGTAAACACAGTTGGTTGTTCTAATGCTGAACTTTACTCTTTGAAGTCCATAGGGTCCTTGGGTGTCCCATTTGTCATTTTATGATTCATAAAGCTTCTCATGAACCTGGCTATTTGAGGTTACTATGCAAACTTGATGCATCCTTTTGTGGAATCCACAGCAGACAAAGCAAAAGCCAATAACGAAAGACACTAACCAACTAAAATGATGTTTAACTTAAATATCTGCTACTGGTTAGATAAACAGATGGAGAATCCAAGGGATCAAGGTTTGATGTTATAACTGCACCAATATGGGCACATCTTTTAAAGCATCTTTCTCCATTGACAGCCATTTAAAAGTAGCTATGAACCAGCCAAGCAACTTCTATTAAAAGGAAAGGCTTTTTCAGTCAAGCTAATGTTGCTGCATTGGGCAGGTCTGGGAGTTATTAGAACCACAGAGCTACATTCTTTGCACTTTTTTTGTTCTCTTGATGGAATGGTTTATTAGGAAATGCCAATTCAAAGCACAACTCTTGTGAGATGCAAGTGGAAGGATGGTAGGTGTGAGTTCTGGAACTCAGAGGTGCCAAGAGGAAGTGTGTGTGAGGGTACGCTGACAGTTCTTTAGCGAGATCCTCTGATCTTCAAAGAGTGACAGGTTTTGAGCTCAACAGGATGGAGGGAGGGTTTGAGTGCAGGTATCCGTGACAACCACCAATCAGACGTCCCCTGTGGCCTTTCAGTGGGAATTAATTCCCAATGCAGAATTAACTTAGAAGGTCACTGCCGCATATTCATGACCTTCCTCTTGGTATACAAGTAACTGGTCCCCTGTAATATTTCTTTCACAGATTATGAAGGAATACTAATGTAATCATAACCCCAAATAATTTCACAAATTAAGAACAAGTCACTCCCGCTACGCTGATCCATCTCTACTGTTCATTATCCCAAGCTGAACGTTTTGCTGTGGATGAACAGATTAAATCTGAATGAGGAGTCTCATTTCAACACTTGCCTAACCTGCTTTAACAGTTCTCCACTGAACCAGCCTGGAATTCACACACATTCAGTCACACACAATGGAACACAATGGAAAGGAAGCAGGTAAAATGTAACACTGTTTTCATGAAAGCTGAATGGTAGCCTACTCCAATTTCATTGGCTGTCACAGGGAAAATGCATTGCGTTTAACAACTTCAGTAGCTATTAAACCTCTCTGTGTCTCTACCCCCCGCAGCAAAGGAGGCATTATCGATTCCCTGCTTCCCGTTGTTCAGAACTCATTATCAAAATAACAAAATGTTATTCAGAGCTCATTAACTCTTGGTAATCACATATGGGATAAACAACAGCATAGACGGGGATAAGCATGCTCTAATGTTTTGCATGGTCAGTGCAGTGTGGATGGATTTCCAAATTCTCTTTCCAAACTTTCCAGGTTACATTCTCAACCAGAACACATTAATTATTTTCTTCATCTGCAGCACATGAAAATGGAAATGCTAGGCTCTGGCCTAGAAATTGGGATGCATTGGAGCTAGAAATCCATTAATCCTCCACACCTGTTGTCTTACCTAAATGTAGGTCCTGAGACGGCCCATGGGAGAACTGATGGATAACTTGCACTTGTGAAAAAAATATTGGCCAGTTATGGAAAATATGATTATGCACATAACAGAGCAACAACGACAAAAAAATCTAAGCAAGAGAACTTTGAGTTATTTTTGTGTTCTCTAAGCAAGAGAACACAAAATATAAAAAGCATTTCTGAATATTTCAAAATATAACGTACAATACATCAATGTTTATGTTGAGGTCTAAACTGTATAGTAACAGAGTATTGAGGATTTTGGTAATGGACAGCAGGGGGCTCCTGAATTCCAGTGCCAGACCCAAGGGCCACGCTGATCTTGAACATGAGATACATTTTTAAACAGTGACAATTTTCAATTATTTTCATTGCTGCTATCTTAACAAACCATAACACATCATCAAAAACTTAAGGCAAGTGATTGTTAGATGCTTTACTTGCTCTCGGTGTTGTGATACATGATATCATTAAGACGTTTTATGAATGAAGGCCGGCCCCGCATTGTTATAAAGCATAGCACATGCAATCAAAGGCACTCCACTGGTTCAGTTGCTTCCTAAATCCCAGTGTTTGTTTTGTGTTGTTGGCTTGTGCACAACTCCTGCAAAAAACGACAGACCCAAGAGTCTTCCTTAGTGCCTTGAGATAACAGATTGAGCGTTAAAGGCATAAAGCTCCGGAGGCGTATGGGGGAAGTAGGGCATGGCAACTGTGAGGGTGTTTCATACACGGCATCTCCTACTGAAGGAATACAAGCTTTCGAGCTGCAAAAGCTCTTCAGAATGACATTTAGGTCCAAACAACACCATTAGCTAATGAGCAGAGCCTTAAATCTGACTGGTCTCCTTTGCAAAAACTAAGGAGACTTAGTCATGCATATGCCTGTTGTCAAATTCAACACTGAACCAAAAAAAGGGAAAGCAAGCCTTTCAATTGGTGACAGATTTCTGTTTTCTCACTACTTAAGTAGATATTCTACTTGCCTAAATAAAACATAGCTTCCTGAGGGTGTTGCCAAGATGGCAGCAGAATGAACCAACTTGCCCTAAAGGGACTTTGCTAGTTCGGCAGGACTCTAAACTGGTGAAATGCTTCACTGAACTATGAGACGTCTTACCAAGAGTATCCTTGAGGTTCTTCACAAGTGAGGTTTTCTTCAGACTGTTCTTTCGCTCCACGTAATTAGAGGGGACGTAACCGGTGCGGTTGGATGCGTTGCGGACTCTCCACCAGGTCTTGGAATCATCCAGCAACCACAGGCGCTCGTTCTTCCGGATGTCCAGTTCCTGGTCTTGCTGAGCCGTGTAGTCCCACTTGGCTATAACAATCACCTCCTCTGTCATCTTTCATCGAGTCCCACTACCAAAAGAGAGAAAGAGAAAGAAATCAATTAAGGTAGAAGAGCTAACTCCGTTACCTGACCAACTATTGCATTCATTAATTGCTAATTTTTTTTTTTACAGATAAGAGCACAGGTAAGATTATAAAACCCTTACAAAGGTCTGGGCAATATCTTTGCAGTAAGACAGTATGTCAAGCCCTCTATGACAAATGCATGACTCAGACAAGAGACAGACATGATTACATATGCTCTATTTAACACATCTTAATCGGCAGGTGAGCTCACACTCCCTCCACCCAACCAATATACCAGAGCGAGGGAGAGAATACATGACAAACCGGAGGAGTCAAGAAACAAAAGGGAGTTTGTAGAATACAGTAATACTTTAGTTAAACAGGTTAAAGATGACACAAATAGTAAGTCATTTACAGTTTAATTTCTCTGAAAAGTGTAAACACTTTTGCACTCTGTGGTGCTATCAAAACATTGCTCTGTTCATTTGAGAATCCCAGTCAGCGTTTCCCATCTCACTGACAACCATAGCATAATTAATTGTTGGAGAAATTAACTAGCTAGTCACAACTGTTTCTTGAAATTGTAGTAACTTCGAACCATCTGTTCAAACCATGTTCACTTCTTTCATTATCTTAGTGTCCCTATCTTTCAATCCGTAAAATTACTTGTTTATATTCTATCCTCTTTAACTCTGGGTTTTACCTGTGATTATTAGTATATTAAATGCAAATATCTATAAGGCTAATCTTTGTCTCACTATGTCTTGTCTGAAAGGCTAAAGGCTAAAAAAAAATAGATTGTCCCAAATTATACACTGTGCAATATGCATTATGTACTCTATGTAGCATTTCCTTCTCCAGTAAGAAATCTGCGACAGTGCATGAAGTGTCCAACATTCCACATTAATTAGGTGCATCATCCAGGTATTAAAGTACACTTTTTCTTTTGGGAATTTTTCAGGATAAACACACTTCTCGCACTATTCATAATACAAAATGTCATAGAATAGTGCATACATACATGAATTGGGACATAGATTGTACTAAATATTTGCTTGCTTAGTTTTAAGTATTAAGTATTAAGTCCACGTCATCCCAAGAAGAAATTACTTCTAACCACAGGCGGAGAATTGTAGTTCCAACCACCCAACTTGGTAGCATTGTTGAACTATGCTGCTAATGACATAACTTGCAACCATAGTTGGCTAACAATGCTTTTGCCAGCTCGAAGACACCAACAGAAGCTAGCAGAAAGGGTAACCTTGTTTGAAAACATTATTTTTGTAATTTCATTTGTTGACATGTCAGTGGCAAAAAAAATAATTACATGTCTATACAAGTTTAGATGCAAATTGTTGATAAATCGTGAAAGACTGATTGACAATATTAGGATCAGCAAATCATAACCATGCATGCTTGGATATTTGCCTCCCTTCGACTAACAAAGCACAATTTCTTCTTTGGTTAATTGTTTGTGTATATAATTATTCATTTGATTCCAAAACTAACAAACATGTATGCATTATATCACATTATGACATTACATCGGACAGCCCGTTATATATAGCTCATATAGCTGACAACAGCACTAACAAGCCTAAAAAACAGAGCACACAATGAATCTTAAGACTTATAAAGAGAGTGCGAGTAATAAAATGCAAGTGATAAAGGGAAAACGATATAGGCAGAAAAGTGATTTCGCTCAGAGTCGCGAAGGTTAAGCCACTTAATCCATGCCATTGGTCTCATTAAATAAAGAGCTAAACCTTCAAACAGAAAAGCCATTAAAAATGACTGAGACTGTCAAAGGCTGAGCAGAAGTTTTCAAAATACATGGAGTGTTCTTGTTCCTCTGAGCAAAATGACAGAAATGATAGTAGGCAATTGCTAAACCCATGAATAAGTAGGCGGGTTTATTGGCATGGCCAATTTTAAACGGCTTGCCTGAGATGTGAGAGAGAGTTGCAGAAGGATTAAATATGCACTGAATAGTAATGGACTGATTAAGTATTGATGGTGTTTCAGGCAAGCGCACTTAAAGCTATGTGCTCCTGCTGAGAGTGGCTTCAGGCACGGGTACTAAGTCAGATGCACAGCCATTAGAAGGAAAGGGCAGACCTAGTGAGCCTAAGAGTGTATGTGCATGTGGGTGTGGGTGTATGTGTGAGCAACAGCTTTCATTTCACGCTTTGCCTACAAAGCTCAAGTGATGCAGATCCCATATGCAAAGCTTTCAGGTTTCTAAATGCTGTTTGTGAGTCTATTTCTATTGTCTAGCTACGTTTTTCTCCCGTATATACAGGGTCTTCATGATAGCAATAAGACCCTAGACTATAGAATAAACAGACCTTCCCTTAAAATAAATATTGGATGTAGTCTGTGTCAGCAGACAATTCAGGTCCTGCATGATCTCCATGTAACTGTCCTTGGAAGGTCGCTACAGTATTTCATTTGCTTTGACAAAGCGAAGTCGTAGCTCAGCCTCACACCAGCTGAACGCCCACTAACCGTCCAATGCATATTGCACATAAAACTGGCAAATACTGCACAATTGTTCATACTGCAAGTAAAAACAAGACAAACTGTGATTCAGATGGTCTTTTTCTATCTAAATGGGAGGTTCTTGGCCAGAACAAGCTTCAATGTGGACCTTATGCCCAAGTCTGGCTACACAAGACTAATTTGAGCCATGGATTACGGATGATTAAAAAAATCAACACACACCACAGTTTTGAGAGTTTTTTCACAAGCATTTCACCTTTTCATTTGATAAAAACTATCGTCATATCATATACATACAGAAACTCTAAAGTCTTCACAATAACTCGTCAAAATAAAAATGCAGGTTTAACTTGAAGAAATTGTGACAGAAATACTATTGTATAGTAGAATGTACTTGTCAAAGTAATAATAATAGTCAAATTATTAAATTGTTAATCTTTTATGCCTTCATTTGATTACCACCGTTTTTGATGATAATTTGTAACAAATCATAAATCCAGAAGAAAAACAAAAACAAAATTCGGAAAAAATAAAACCATTTCATTTATTATCTTAAATTGTTAATGTTTTGTGATTTCAATTACTAGACATGTTTTTAATTACTACCATTTAATTTAAACATTAAAACGGATTCCAGGGAAATTTAAATGGAGAAAAAAAAATGATTTAGTTTATAAAAAATAGGCCCTATTTTTCCTTTTTTTTATTTCTTTAATGAGGCGGCAATTCTAATATTAACACCCATCGCACTGCAGCATATAACTCAGGAAATGCTTTCCGCACACAATTACACCACATAAAGGATTGCATTACCTCTTGGTGAGATGCCTATCTATCCACGCTGGGCTGTATTTCATAAATGCAAATATGGCAGCTCAAAGGCAGAGCTCGTTTTCTGTAAAAGTGGTTGTTAAATGACAGTTCAATTAGGAAAGAGGCTGGCCAAGACAGCGCAACAGCTGGATAAAAATGTCCCCACGCATTAAATCAGTCATTCCACTCTGCTGGCTGCGAGCTTCAGGTTCAGAAGGTTACCAGAAGTGTGTGACCTCACTCGCTATGATTCAGTACAGGGTGGAAAAGAGAGCCACGGGGAACAAGGAGCTGCTAAACGGGATTCTCTATCCGGCATACAAAGGGAAGGACTGAAAATAAAGGCGGGAAGAGCAGGCCAAAGCTTGTCACTGAACACTGTCAAAGAATGCAGACAGGTAAGAGAGGGAAAGATGGAATTGACATGGCAATAGGGATATAGATCAATGCAAAAATGAGTATCTATTTACAAAAATAACTGAAAATAATATATATATATCTGACAAAAAATGTAAATGTAAAAATGTAAAATAAACATTTAAAATTAGATATTAACTTCTTGATTCTGCGATCTTATTATAGCATTTTCCAAAATAAAGATTTTTATATAATTCAAAATATAAATACATGAAAATAAAAGGATGAGTAAAATGGAAGTAATTACTGTAACCATCAGTGCAATCAATCAAGTAAATCTGTGCAGAGGGAATCATATTCAGCCATATTCAATAAAGACGCTGATGATGATGATCATTTAAAAAATGGCAATATATCGGCAATGATAATATATTGGTCGACCACTAATCATAATTTTAAATGCAAACGCATTCAGTTACTCTATAGTGATAAAAAAATACAAAATTATATGTAAGGGATAGGCCAAAATGGTTACCTAATTAGCTAGTCATCCAACAATTGACTTTTTGGTGAAAAATATTTTGGTGGTGGTGCAATGGAAATTTAAAGTTCTCAATCAGGGGGTCTCAGCAAACGATGACTTAAAATTAGATTAAAAAAGTAATAACTAAAATGCATTTAAAATGCTAAACACACACATGCATGCAACATACATAAATGGCAAATTTATTAATCAATGTATCAACATTTCCAGTTTTTTATGAAAACAATTGGTGTGGTGCTGTCATAAATTAAATAGAAAAACCAGAGGAAACAGCTTTGAATATTATATTGGCCTTCAAGTTAAAAGGTTGAGAACCTCTGATTTAATGTGAGACACTTATAAAATGATTGAGATATGTAACGTGCAATATTGTACAGTCCTCTCAAATAATCTCAACTAAAGCACTGCTGCTACAGACATATACAGTACAAATTCATCTCAAATCCCTAATAAACACTTCTGATCAGAGTCATGTGGACAGACTAATTATTATACAGGGCTGACTTAAGACTAGTCAACTGATTGTGTTAAACATCTCATCTGAATTGGAGTGATAGATAGACACAGATTAAGTTATTTATGCGTTAAAAATATTGAAGGGTTCAGAAAACCCTTTTTACAACTTGAAATGCCGAACAATAGCACATTATCATCCATGTACATACCAGCATTTGCAATGGTTTTATCACCAACATGACAAAACAATACTAAATGCGCAATAATACATGGCATTGCATGCAGAATATTCTGGTGCAATGAGAACAGATATCAGAAAAACTTTCACATTTCCACATAATGTTTTGTCTACCATCTGCTGAGATAAAATCAACACCATTTGAAAAAAAAAAGAAATGTGTGACAGATTTATGGATACCAGCTTCTGATATAATCGCACATCTACTAATCACGACATTTCTATCATTACTCATTGTTTCTACGAATCAAGACAGAATCATGGTCGGAGGACGCTGTTAAAGGTCGCCCGTCCATCTCTTCCCTCTCTCTCCTCTTCAGTCTCTGTCCCGGCAGCGCTGTGATAGATGACACTCGTTTGGCTAATCGGAGCCCCGCCCCCTGTAATATCCACACAGCTTAGCCCACCTCCTTCATAATCAAGGCTGTTAAGAAGAGCGATGGCTTTGCCGCGGGAAAGCAGATCAATCCTCAAGGCCTGGCGTTCACTCAGATGCCGGAAAGCTGCTTGGTAATGATCAATCTTTCCAGGCTCAATGTCAACTTACGCTCACTTACACATACGCATGGGAGAAGCCTTTTAACCAAAAAGAGGAAATTAGCCGGGGTTATAAACATTTCTCACCACAAGCAGAAAATCACTCATACTCTACTTCAGATCTTACGTCCGGCAGCCATGATGTCTTAGTGTACAATGTTTGTGAAGACAAGAAGAGAAGGAAGCCACTCTCTGACCTTGAATTGATCTATCCTCAGCCAAGATGAGTTCCCATAGTCCAGAAGCACTTATCACTCTGAGCCCTGCTCTCGAGGGAGAAAAAGCATTTAATACGACTAATACATCCGCTAGGCAAATGTCCAGCTAACATCCGCTTAACCCAACTAAATATCTCTCACACGCAAAGCAGATGTCAAATATCTGGCTAAAATATATTCACTGCCTTTTAAAAAAAATAAAGCTTCCTAAAAGGTGTTTTTGCAGCAATGCCACTGAAGAACCATTTTTGCTTCCCAAAAGAACGTTTTTAGATAGAGGAATGAAACTCTAAATGTGCTGTTCTTCTTAGTTGGCAAATGTGTTGAAACAGCCAATAATAAAGTGTTACATTCTGTACTTTTGTTTCATACTCATTTGTTAAACATATTTACAGATTTCTTGACTCCACAGCAAACAAATCCATTTTGTATTTAATATCCCAATACTTATGGAGGGCACTGTGTGTGTGTGTGTGTGTGTGTGTGTGGTGTGTGTGTGTGTGTGTGTGTGTGTGTGTGTGTGTGTGTGTGTGTGTGTGTGTGTGTGTGGTGTGTGTGTGTGTGTGTGTGTGTGTGTTCAATTAGTCACCAGAGACGCTGCAATAATCTCCATGTAGAATCACATTGCATAATTTGTAGGGTTTTATTCTGCTGAAATCATGCTTTTTGTATTCTATACAAATAAAAGCAAGTCAAAGGCAAGTCATTCTCTCCAATGTCTCAATTGTTTGTACTATAAAGCAATAAGATGACAAAAAATGGTGAACAAATGAAACGTTGCTTCAGTATCCTGGGGAAAAAAGACAGAAAAGAAAGAAGGGAAGAAAGAAAGAATAAGATCAAGGAGAAAGAGAGCACAAGAGAAATCAAGAAAGAGGACGTTGTTACTTTCCCAAAATCCAGCTGGCCTGGCTTTTTTCCCCACAAGTGGGAATTTTGAGTGGGAATTAAAGAAAGGGTTCTCTCCGGCTGAATCAGCACTCTATAGAGACTCTCTCGAGCTTTATACACAGCACAAAAACACTGGGAAAAGGGGAAAAAAGGGAGCACAAGTAAAGAGAGAGATGACAAAAAGAAGGCCTACCGGATTCGTCAGTACAGAGGTTAAGAATGAATCCACCAATCATCTATTTTACGCTTTGCTGGCCTCTTTTGGATTCCTGTCTTGTCTGTAGCAACTGCCACATTCATCTCCCTCCAGCAAACATCTCTGGCACCAACACAGACACATTCAGAACCATCCAAACAGGCTCAAGAATTAAGGGGACCGAGTACATTTGCCCGGTATCAAAGAGGAAGAGAAATCAGGTCAGGACCTTTAAAAGGCAGATACATGTTTCCCATTACTGGTGTTAATGATTAGTCTGAACCAGCAGTAAACTCAACACACACCTCTAGCAGGGAATGAACTTTCACACACACATACCGACCGGGTGATCTCAAAAACACAAGACATTACATCATACGACAGTGAGAAACGGATGAGCAGCTTAAAATAGAAAGCGGTAAGGAATCAAGTTTGACAGCGACATGGCGAGACCAGTTTTAAACCAGTTATTTGTGAAAATGAGAGACTAGGAAAATGATGAAACGGCAGTAGACTGTCAACAGCAGTTATGCTAAATGATGACTTAACTTCTGATATTTTACATATGGACAAAGCAACTACTTGAATCTGTATTCAAAATAAAGGTGAAAATGTCTAATATTTGTGAGATTTACAGTGAAAACCACATTCACATGGTACACTATGAGAACTATACAAGTTATAAAATTAAATAATTGTAATACAGTTTAGTTATAATCATGGATGCTCACTGATTGACGCAGTGTCCCAATCCTGCTAAGATACACATTTAAAATGTACCATTTACAGTGCATGTCCCTAAACACCATCTACAATAATGGATTTCTATATCTTTTAGTAGAAGTTAATACATTTGCATAATAAAATGCTAATTTGTAGTCTTCATGTCACTCATCTAAACTAGTTTGTGACAAACCACATACGTACATCACAACAGAAGCAACAGTTTGTAAGCAGATCCTACAAAAACATACAAATTCGTTGGAATTCACAAAAAAATTTACAAACTTTAAAATAGTTACAAATTGCCAAGAGTTTGTGTATTATTATCTGCAAATTAAAGTTAAAATACCATGTATTGATATTGATCTAAAACTTGGATTGGTGTACCATAATAACAGACTCACCAGTTCTGTTAAGGTAAATATGTCACATTTATTGTTTCGGCTAATATCCAAAGCAAATAAAAAGCATCCTAAAGTCCAAACTCCAATACAGTGGGCTGTGCTTGCGGTGACGCACGCTGTAATGTCTCTGATGGGGTTAGCGGTTGCTCTTCTTCAGTAAGCAATAAAAAGAAAATGAATGACTGTTTGACTGCTTGGTGACATCATAGAAGCTTTCACGCAAAAGCATATGGCTAATGGTGAACAGATTCCCATTGAGGTCCCACTCTCCTTACAAACATTTGATCCCAAGAGAAATATAATATATATATATACCACATTACCCATATATTATATACCACATTACTAGCAAAACCTAAAAAAATAAATACAGCACATGACTTTCAGCAGGTCCCAAGGTGCTGTGATTGTATGCTACACTTCATATATAGCAACCTTGCTTGTGTCACAACCAAATCAGGAAGGTTTCTGTCATCGCTTTGCATAAAGACTAGAGAATGATCTGGATTAAGACTCTGAGTGCAGTGAACAAGCATAGTTTGTCTTTGATGTCATTCCTCTACTTTGTTCCATCAATGCTTTTTCCACAAATGAATTCGGCATTGTTCAGCAAACAATCTTTCCATTGTTTAACATGCATCTCAGACCTCAGAGTAATAATCTAAAGAACCCGCTGATCCTGAAATGACCCCTGAACCCTGCCCCTATAGCCTAAAGAAAAAAACCCACACAAATATTCACCAGCCATAAGAAAATCTTGACTTTCATTTGAATACTTTTGAAGTTCTAAAAACCATCAAAGATCATTTAATTTATTCAAAATCTATGAATAAATATTTTGGAATTAAAGAAAAAAACTTTTGTTTCTTTGACTGCACACTCCGTGATCCCATATAATTGTCGTGCGACCCAACTCACGATTGAGAAACACTGACTAAAAGAAACTGAACAATTAGGCTGGTTTTGATTTCACCTGACCCAGATGAGGTGTTTTTCAGCACAGCAGGATGGGGTGAAACGGAAAGGAACAGAATGCAGGGTGTTTCGACACACTTTTTTTAAACGTCAAACTAGAGCCGTACGATTAATTTGTAAAAGATCACGATCTCGATTCAAACACCCACATGATCTCATTCCTAAATGACAATGATTCGGTCATGCCTATTAAAGGGGTGGTAAAGTATGATTTCACTTTTCTAACTTTAGTTAGTGTGAAATGTTGCTGTTTGAGCATAAACAACATCTGTAAAGTTACAACGCTCAAAGTTCAAAGCAAAGGAAGATATTTGCTTTTAAAGAAAAGGACTACAACAAACGGCTGGTAGGGACTACACGACATTCCTCCCGGGTTAGTGACATCAGCAACCCTAAAATGGACATAAACCCCTCCCCCAGGACATGCAGTCCATGTTGAGGAGAGGAAAAGTTGTTGTATAAGAGGACATTTGTGAGTCAGCTCAAACCTTAGCATCCATCTTTTCACATGCAATAGAAAGACACTCATATCTCACAACAGTTTCTATACGAGCGATTTATAGATTACCATGACAGAATATCCTAATTGAAGATAGTTAACCCCATCAGCAACATAAAATCATCAATGTTGTCACTTCTTCTTGAGTCTCTCCATCATTGTCTGACTCTGTTTTAACATTAAAGGCAGAACAGTTTCTAAAAACGGTAAATGTGACCGATTAAAATGGCAATTAAACATCAGACACTTGTTTCCTGGGATGCACATGAACACTGGCATTCCTTACCCCAAACAGGAATGTGGGTAACCTCCATGTATGTCATAAGTCTGACAGCTCTCACGCTCATCTGCCCAGGACAGATTACCGTGCAACACAGATCTCCTTTCGCGTGCTAAGCATTCTCACTTAGCCTTTTCCTTTCTTTCTCCTCTCTTTCATAAGAGTATGGGCCATTGTTTGCAGGTTTCTATGGTTGCAGTGGCCAAACCCTCTCTGTAGCGAGGGACAGACAGGCGGACGGGTGTCTGGAGCTGAACAGAGAGAGGAGACTGAAGCCCACACAAACTGAAACAAAAGGGTTTGCCATGCCCAGCACATCAGAGATGCACTGAACAGGTGGTCCTGAATGGCAAATCGCATAGTTTGGATTCCTTTTTCTAAAATACTTGCTTATGGAAGCAAATAAGAGACATAACTATTTGAAATTGAACAGCCACTGAATACTAGTTTTGAAATATTTTATTTTGAAAAACATTTATCTGAATTTATTTGCTCTGAATTCACCCCTTTGAAATTATTTTACTTTGGAAAACATATATCTCAATTTATTTGTTTCATATTTAAATAGGCCTATGAAAATTCTTGATTTCCATTTTAAAAACCTGAATTTTGATGAATATTTTTCAATGCTCACAAATTCAGATACAAAAAAAAAAATCAACTTACAGAATTTCAGATAAAATAGATTCAGGTTGATCAAATTTGATTGCTCAAATTCAGATCTCAAATTCGACTGCTCAAATTCAGATCGAAAAATTCAAGTTAAATATACACATGGTAACATCCGGGCTAACCAGGATAGGCCACGCACACACCGGGGGGAAACAATCCAACCGTCTCCATTGATTTGCATTGCGAGAGGCGGCAGAGCAATAAATAAAATATCAAAATAAAATATTTCAAAACTAAGTATTTAGTGGCTGTTAAATTTCAAATAGTTATGCATCTTATTTGCTTCCATACTTGCTCGCTCTCTAAAAATCAGGAAAATTGTTAATCATTTATTTTCTTATCAGTGCTTTTGGGCGCTATAAGCATAGGCCTATATAATTATATGAGTATTTTAAAATGACAGTTATGGCAGGATATATCACAGTTCATTTTGCTGGAAATTCAATAGGAAAAATATCCTACCGTTCAAAAGTTTGTCATCAGTAAGATTAGGCCTATTTGAATATTTTTGAAAGAAGTACCTTATGCTCACCAGGGCTGCATTTAGTTTTACAAGAGTACATTAAAACACCAATATTGTGAAATATTATTACATTTTAAAATAACACTTTCCAGATTTATTTAAAAATGTAATTATTTTACAATAATTGCAAAGCTTATTTTTCACCGTCATTATTCCAGTCTTCAGTGTCACATGATCTTCCAGAAATCCTATGATTAATATGCTGATTTTGTGCATTTCTTATCATTATATTAATGTTAAACAGTTGTTTTGCTTAATATTTTTGTGGAAACCATGACCCTTTTTTTCCAAGTTTTTCAATAAATAGAAAGTTCAAAAGAACAGCATTTATTTGAAACACAAATCTTTTGTAACATTTAAAATGTCCATATGAAATGTCCATTATAAAATGTCCATACTTTTGAACTATAGTGTATAGGATATCATATCTACCATGCTTTAAAACAAGACAACAAGATGACACTCACTTTCCCTTATTCAACTTTTTGTCTCTTGGTTTTGCTCTTCTGAGATTCCTACACTTCCTACAAACAACTCATAATTCCCTCTCATGCTGCTTGTTTGGTTGGTTGCTCCTCAGAATGAGGTTATTTATTTTATTTTATTTTCCTGTTTGTGAGCTCAACAATATTCCCACTGCACGCACTAACATACCGGAAAGAAGAGATACACAGAGAACAAAAGCTTTGAAGTGTTACCCACTTATGATGTCTGTCTTCTCCCTATAGAAACGATGTTGTATGGTTTATTCACAGAAAATGTCACAGAGAGGTCAAAGCCCACATTTGTGGGAACACTTGCTCTATGGCATGTTATCTCTTTCAGCTCTATTGGGGTCACATATCACACACAACAGGCAGGATATTGTCTAAGGTCGACAAGCCATCCTGTTCTACAACCCAGCGCTGAATGCATTGCAAGTGATTCCTTATCCGTTACAATTAAACACTGCATAATTCGGAAAACAGTCCACACATGCTACTGGCAACTTCAACCGATCTACACTGAACAAAATTATAAATGCCCATTTTTCATGAGCTGAACTATGTGTACACAAAAGGCCTATTTCTCTCATGACCGCATAATTATTGTACAGGTGTGCCTTAGGCTGGCCACAATTAAAGGCCACTCTAAAATGTGCAGTTTTATTGTTGGGGGGGGTTGGCTGGGGTTGGGGTCAGAAAATCAGTCAGTATCTGGTGTAACCACCATTTGCCTCATGCAGTGCAACATATCTCCTTCGCATAGAGTTGTTCAGGTTATTGATTGCAGACTGTGGAATGTTGGTCCACTCCTCTTCGATGGCTGTGCGAAGATGCTGGATATTGGCAGGAACTGGAACACGTTGTCGTTACGCCGATCCAGAGCATCCCAAACATGCTCAATGGGTGACATGTCCGGTGAGTATATGCTGGCCATGTTTGGTTATGCAAACCGATTGTTAGGGTTGGGCCGATCGACGATGCCATCGTCCATCGCGATGGCCAACGGACATCCCCAGCCTGGGCTGGGGTGTGTTTACACGTGTTTTGTGGTTGTGAGGCCGGTTGGATGTACTGCCAAATTCTCTGAAATGCCTTTAGAGACGGCTTATGGTAGAGAAATGAACATTCAATTCATGTGGAACAGCTCTGGTGGACATTCCTGCAGTCAGTATGCCAATTACACGCTCCCTCAAAACTTGCAACATCTGTGGCATTGTGCTTTGTGATAAAACTGCACATTTTAGAGTGGCCTTTTATTGTGGCCAGCCTAAGGCACACCTGTGCAATAATCATGCTGTCTAATCAGCATCTTGATATGCCACACCTGTGAGGTGTTTGGATTATCTCGGCAAAGGAGAAGTGCTCACTAACACAGATTTAGACAGATTTGTGAACAATATTTGAGAGAAATAGGCCTTGTGTTCATAGAAAACGTGCTCATGAAAAATGGGGGCAAAAAACAAAAGTGTTGCGTTTATAATTTTGTTCAGTGTAGAAAACCAACTGCGCTCAAGCTACATTAAACATGCTTTTAGTAGAGCATTTGGCATGTATTGCAAATTCAATTCCCTCCCTGTGGTGTTTATTTTCTCAGTAGTTTAAAGTCGCTAATCAAATCATCCCGATGTATCGCCCCAGGGTGTTTTCCATGTGAGTCTGAATGGAATCCATCAGTCTGAGTACAACTGTTGCCTTAGACAAAGACGAGGTTGAACACAGACATTCCTTAAGGTTTAAGAAACAAAGAAACTGTCATTTGAAAAAAAAAAAGTTTACTTTCAAAGATACAGGCGTCTACACACTAGTTCACACTTCATCAAAAACGCTGAAAATCCATTTATTTCAAAGGAAAAAGTGTTAAAATGACATTGAGAAAACAAAAGTTTGCGACCAAACGTTGAGGAAATTTTTTGGGGTCATAACATGAAAAATCAAATTTGCCTTGATCTTTCGACATATAAGAGGTATTTGTACATCCTGCAAGTTTCATAGCTTTAAAACGTCGACCTCATTATAAACAAAACATTTATTTAATCCAGATCCAAAATTTTCCCAATTTTTGAATTGCAGAAATCTGTGGAGGAAACTGCCTCCAGTGCAAGACTTTATCAACAAATTGATATACATCAATGCACAATGCCCCGTCCACTGTCATTCAGTCGCTTAACAGCTGACATTAACCTACACTGGATGTGAGCATCGCTTAGCGGCCAAAGCAAAATATAGCTCATTAAAATATCTGATGCTGTGTACACCGGATACATTATACCGATGCACGTTCAGTTTCTGACATACTCCACACACTTGAGTCTGTTCACAACAGGACAAATGGAAGGTACTCTTTGTATTAATGTTGGTTTTACATTAAATTAAAAAATGTGGTGAAACAAAAGGAAAAAATAATACACCTTTAATCATTGTTTTCAAAAATGTATTTAAATATATAAATGTATTTTTATTTTTTTTACAAATATTTCAAACTATTAATTCATAAATACTAGGCTATACCAAAAGTTTCTGAGAGGTCACACCACATGACATTTTATTATTTAAATTAACCTAGCCTTTTCAAATTATCTGGTATTTTAAGTGGGGCCTCGACACAGTTAAGAGGGTCTGGAGAAGTCTTATCAGGTACAATTTAAATTTTTTATTCTACATATTGGTCCCTACATAAATATCAAAATGAATTTCAATTCAAAAATTTAAAACAGTCGACAGACAACATCAAAAGTGCATTATAGGTGTTGAAGTTGTTAGCATAAGAGAACGCCACATCCCCTTTTCTCTCTTTTCTCCAACCATGTAGCACCAATTTAAAAAATGTTTACAGCGTTTCTACTGCAGTGCATAGACAACCAAGTTTTATTAAAAGCCCATTTTGCCAGTAATGAATTACCCCTTTAGGCATAAATTGATGAATTGGGTGTAGGTCACTTGTTTGCCGTTTTCTCGTCCCTCCATATCAAAACAAATCAAATCTTATACATCCTTTATCCGTAAAACACTCGATATGAGTTTCTTTCTAGTGTGTAACAATAACATGCAAGACTTGGGTCGATGGATTAATTCAGAGAATGAACACATCCTTCAGCAGTTACATTCAGGGAGGTCTTCTGTTCACCGTAGGCCTGCAGTAAATCAGATCATACCAAACTGAAGTGCTGCAAATCTTCATGATACAATCTCCAAGTATTCCTGCTGTGATCAAAAGAACATACGGGGAACCAAGCATGCCAGCAATGCCCTGCAGCAACGCATGCATAATAAACAGTCATGTTAAGCACATGTTAAAAACTTACATTAACTCACCCACAGAGTCATCATAAAATAGGTACGGACAAAAATACAAAAGGCCCTTCAGCAAAGAGACCCATTTACAGAAAGGGTAGATGTCACAGGTTTCTGGTGTCTCATTACCTGCTCATCTCCCTTGTGCGAGGGTTTGACCTTGCCTCCGCTACAGGGCAAGCCTCTGACAAGCGCTCTTCATGACTTCCACACCGCCAGAGGCAAACCGAGGCTAACCAGCGTTCACTAACCCGCATGGCTCTCAGCTACAGTTACACTGAGCACAAATGCAGCGCTACAGAAGGGCTTCAGCACCTGTCAAAACAAACATGCCCGGCACACATGTCTGCTGAGTCAAACCAGAAGAGATCTCAGTCAAGCTGCACAATGAATTCTTTTACGAGACATCCAAGCCTGCCCGCAAAATTAGCCTACTTTACCCCTCACAAGCGCTCGGCTTGGCTCTACCTGTTCATGGTGTTCTGCGTACAAGCAATTATGATAAGGTACTGTATATAGTAAGATCTGAATAGATGCTGAATTGACTCACAGATGAATTGTATGGCTTTTTCAAATGACTCTGCAATCTTACATACAATTGAAGTCAATGGGTGCTGTCAAGCTCCAAATTGACAAAAAACCACCATAAAAGTATCATATGCACTATATTACAAGTACTCTGAAGCTATACAACAGCTTTATGAGGAAAAGATTGCATATTCAAAATATTTGTACAGCGGAGTGCAATTAATTTAAACTTAAACAGCATGTCAAACATTAAACAACATATGTGTCACACTAAAGCAAAACGTTTACACAAACTATTATGAATCATTGAGAATTATTCTGAGATCATGGCTACTGATCTGACTACATTTGGCCATTTTGAGATTATCAGCATTGACCAATAACTACAGAAGTAATCATTTGTGTTATATTATCATCATTGACAAAATTTTATAGTTTTGTTAATATTTATTTATTTATTTACGTTTAATATTTAAGTTTTGTTAATTATTAGTTTTAGTTAAAGTTTTAGTAATTTTGTTGAGTGTTTTTGACTTTTTTCAAATTTGTCTTAAATATGATTTAAATTTTGGTTTTAAATCATTAAGTTTTAGTTATTTTAATGCTTCTACAAACTAAATGACAAAGAGAAATGCTGCCTTCGTAACTAGGTGTAATAAAACGAAATATAAGAAACATTTAAATTTATTCTATTTCAGTTAATGTTTATTTTATTTCAAGTAAAGAATATATATATATAATTTTTTTTTTTTCAGTTTTAGTTTCGGTTTAAGTTAACGGCAATATCCCTAGGTCATTCTATATTCGATCAGTTCCAACATCTACTGAAAGCTTTATCAATAGCTGTTTATCAAAAAGTTTTATGAATCAGTCACCATGTTCTCTACACATCAATATTAGTGTCGGCCATTAAAAATCCTATGGTCGGCCATCAATTTCATGAAACAAACTCAAATCAAATCATGTGGTGCCTCAAATTCCTACCCCTAATATGTGACGTAATAAGCACCAGACATGGGCTGCCATTGTGGAGTGTTTTTCTCTGAAGCTTTAGAAACCACCAATCCCAGATTTCCCTCACAACCTTTAGCCCTAGGCTACAATGATCTCGGGATTACAGGTACAAGTTCCAAAATAAGACATCTAAAGACACAAATGAGATGTTAATGAATCCAACCGCATGGCAGCCCTAACTAGACTGGCCTGAAAATATACTTCAGGCTCTCTGAGTGTGTGTGTGTGTGTGTGTGTGTGTGTGTGTGTGTGTGTGTGTGTGTGTGTGTGTGTGTGTGTGTGTGTGTGTGTGTGTGTGTGTGTGTGTGTGTGTGTGTGTGTGTGTGTGTGTGTGTGGTGTGTGTGTGATCCAGCTGCTTCCACTGGGACAACTAATGACTCACTCTGTGCCCCAGCGGCGATGTACAGTATCCACTGCATGCTTACATACAGTTCTCACGGATGTTCCCACACACACACGCTAAAACAAACATGTATCTCTACAGCTCTAAATCAGAACAGACACGCATCTTCCCACACACACACAGTGAAAAGCCAGTGGTCTATTATACGTACATAAGTACATAGAAAATAGGATACCTGCGGTCCAAAGCCGAAGCGTGAACAAACATCCAAAGAGACACATGCCTAGATCCCGTCGGGTTTCTCTGTGTGTGTATGATACGAGCGGGGAGATGGCAGCTAAACAGACAGCCGTGATCAAACATGGGGCTTTAAATCGAACGCGAGATTACGAGCACATGCTCTGGGGATGGAGACGAACGAGAGCCCGCAGCTGTGAGAGCCGGAGACGAATTCATTCACGAAGATTGAAGGCATATATCTCTCTCTGACTAAGGTAATGAAAAAGGGCTTGTGAAAAGAGTCTTCTTGCTGGGAGAAAGGGGCTTGTCAGGAATGAGAGAGGAGAGGATGTTTTCCGGAGCCTGGCGTGATCATGGTGGGGCTGTAATAGGCCTACAGCCATAAATCTCAATCTATACCTAACAGCAGCGCTACACACACACCTACATCTATATTACGCTACACTGTGACTATTGAGGAAGCAAGACATGGGCATACCGAATCCCTGCAATCCACTGATTAGAGACATTTAAAAAAAATGTTTTAAAATGAATGAGAGAAATCACAACACATGATTAAAACTTACTGTAAAGTCCACTGGTTGAAATGTTACAAAAGATAATAAAACTTTTTTTTTAAAAATGATAATGGTTTCCACAAAAATATTAATCAGCACAACCGTTTTCAACATTGACAATAACAATAAATGCACCAAAATCAGAATATTAGGGCTGTGACACACCTGAGATGTGACGATCGGCTGACGAATCGGTGTCGGGCCGTCGGTTAGAGAGGTCACTCTTGGGTGTGTTTCCCGTACAACGACGTAACTCGCTGCTTAACTACCATAGTGTGGTGCATCGTTGAAGAAGTTAAGTAGCTGGTCACGACTGTTTCCCGAAACCAGAGTCGCAAATTGGTAATTCAACCAAGTTGGATAATGACGTCTCGTAGGTAGAGGAGTAAATACTCCTTTTAATGAATCTGTTTGAGATCGAATTAATGCTAGATGTTTTGCCATAAAATACGGATATGGCATCTAAGGACTATTTCAACTATTATTTTTTTGCTTTATTTCCAGATTCAATCGTAGGCTCTTTCTTACGTAGTAGAGCACATTCACACATGCACACTCTTCAAAAATAATGTCTTAAATTTCTTGACAAACTTAAAGACTTGAATTACATTTTTATATTCTAAATAAAAGATATAGATTGTACCGACCTTCAGCTTGCTTATTTGGCTCAAGATAAGGATTAATTGACTCCACATGCCATGCAAACAAGAAACTATTCTTCTAACCACAGATCTGTCATTACAACCAATCAACTTTGCGATGCTGTTTGCGAATGTTCGTTAGAATGATGGTTTGGGGAAACACAGACTCGTTGAACTATGCTGATAATGAAGGAACTTGCGACCATAGTTGGCCAATCGATTCTTTTGGGAAACGCACCCCTGATTGGCTGTTCAGTTTAGCAAATGAGTAAGGTAAACGGGAAAAAAGTAAAAGTGATGAAAGCGAGCAAAGATGTCATGACTCGCAGACAAAAGGCTGTTCTTATTTTACGTCATCTTACCTGTGCATTCCACTGTGCGAATATTTTCACGCCATGAACCGTCCGGAATGAAGAAAGTGATTGGTACTGAAAATGGTAAGAAAATACGGCTTAGTGCATCTGCAGTCCTAGTTTCGGTTTACCTTTTTGAATAGCGAATTGATTCCTGCTAATAAACAGTTACTACCGCGCCCACCCTTCTGAAAACCTATTAAGCTCAAGAGTAAATAAAGCTTAACTAGAATACTATAGGCGTTGAGGAAACCGATTCATATCGCCAACTTCCACAAAAAAAAGAAGTGAGGCGTGAGCTTTCTGATGACTCGCAGGCATGTGGTGTACCGCAGCTGCTCTGTTTGGCCTCTGCCCAATTAAACCGCTGTGATATGATCAGTGGTACCATAAACCCCCTTCAACTGGTGCGTTTGGCTCTCTCTTCATCTTCGCTCCATATGCAGGTCTCTCATGGCACGGTAAGGACAGCAGTACATATCTGCTCATTTCATTCCATCACAGTCCCTCGGAGACGTCCATATGGAGGGTCTCTCGCAGTCTTCCTCTCTTCCTCATTACTCCATGTACAGCACACCCCGGTTGGAGCGTGTCGGGCATAATCCCAGGATCAGACACGTGGGTATTTTCTTTAATAGGTTAGCCTGGGTTTTACATCTCCCTCTCTCTCATCGGGTAATCCAGAGAGAGCTTCCACAATAACCCTCAAATATGCATATTAGAGACTGAACCAGAGGACGATAGAATATTCATGTTTCCCTAATAACCGGATGGGAAGAATTAATCAAATCACTCTATAATTTATTAATGCGATCACTTTAAGGCGGGTTATTGGCTAGAAAAAATGCATGCAATGTAAATGTAAGCGATGTATGTTCAACCCCAGGGGGTTTCGGGACTCTCTGGTGTCTATCTTGCTCATAAAATTATATTTTCAGCTCATAAAACTGGCGCTTTGGTACCAAGTCGATACTTCAAATATGTATCTATGTATTATCATCTGGCATGCTTCTTGACATAAAAGACATGTCCTTGTATTTACTTGTATTTTGTATTTTATATTGTTGAATACACACTATTGTTCAAAAATTGAATTGTTCAATAAATGTTTTTGAAATAAGTATCTTATGTTCAACAAGGCTGCAATTATTTGATGAAAAATTCAGTAAATATTATTATGGTTTAAAATAACTATATGGTTTAAAAAAACTAGTAACTGCTTTCCAACTCGGTTTCACTTGATGAACAAAGTAAAGGAGGTTGATTTGTATGCTGAAAAAAGAAAGCTTCACAGATGGAAGATGTCAACATCTCAAAAAGAGAAAGCGTAGATAACCACAGGACTGTTCTTGTAGATACAGTAGACTGTCAATAGTGTAAGGCTCTTTTATGCAAACACAGCTCTCTACAGATGTGCATGGAGCAGACATTAATGAGACGTCCGATGAGAACTGCTGTTTACTCACACTGAGTGTGTCCTTCACCTTCCCTTTGTACTATAGAGTTCCCTCTCTGCTCACTGCTGAATTATTCCCTTTGATGCACCTAAAACACACACACACACACACACACACACACACACACACACACACACACACACACACACACACACACACACACACACACACACACACACACACAGTGTGCAGGCCTGCCACGGGCCATTCTTCCCTTTTCACAGTTAGACCTCTGGGTCTGCATCTTTGAATCATGTGTTCACATCAGTGCATGATTACTTGACCGTGAATAATGTTTATCAAGCCTTCAAGTGGATTTTTGATGTGTTTTTTTATTTATCTTCTGTGCGCTTTCTGAAAATCACAATAGGTTAGCAAATAGCTTTAAAGAACAACATGAGGGAGGATAAATGTGGACAAAACTTGGTTGAACCTGTCCCTTTATAATACTTTCCCCCAGTTTGATGTGCAGAGTTAATTAAACCTCTATGGGACTAATTATGAAATCACAGCGAGAAAATAAGAATAAATTACTTTACATATATTTAAAACTAAAATCATTTCCCCAAATTAGTTTTCTACATCTGACCTTTGACGCCATTTAAAATTGATTTTGTCCTATTAGGGTAAATTATTTTTGGCAAATTGTCTGAAACTTGACAAATTCAGAAGCAATTTCTTTGACTGGAAAAGGGTTTCAAAAAATATATAAACATTGCTTTTTTCTTGGAATTCCCCAAATCAATGATTACAAGTGAAAATCAAGAAGAAGACTTGTGTGAAGATTTCAGTGTAGCCAACACTTTCCACATGTAACTTGATTTTAAAGTCCCCCTGTGGTGAAATTCAAGCTGTTAATGTAGTTTATATGTCTATGTGACGCTTATAATGTGCTTTAAGACAAACCATGTACAAATTCATAAGTCAGCACCATTGCTGCTGAGTATTTTCTCTTTAAAACTGCAGTGAACAAAAGAAAGTCTCAAAATACGCGGTTTGAAATCGCTGGTGTTCCTGACGTCATAAATTGCCTTGTAACCAATCAGATCAACGTGTGACCGTCAACGAGTGGATCTCTGAGCTGGTGTGAGTGAGTGGAGGCGGGGCTAATTTGCATATTCATAGAACCACGTATACTAAATGAAGCAAGGTTGTAGAGTTACATTCAAGCTATTTTAAGCCATGAAGAAAACATTTAAGTTAAAAAAAAAAGTTTAAATGTCATTTTGATGATCAAAGGTGAGTTTTAAGGGATAAAATAATTAACTAAAGGGGGACTTTAACCTGTTTAGTCATTATTTTTGGAGAATCCCTGCTAGTCAGTGAGGGCCAATAGGCAGTGGCACCTTTCCTGACCTCAGGTTGTGTTATGGATCACATCTTCCAAACTGGCATAATGTACTCAAATGTCTAACTTCTAGGGATGCACCGATACCGATACCAGTATCGGTATCGGGCCCGATACTGAGCTCATGTACTTGTACTCGTACTCGTACTCGTAAAAATGCCCCGATACCAACAACCGATACCAGGCAGCATGTGTACAGTGTCAGAAATTATAATGGGGATAAAAAAAGAAGGCTGTATATGAAATAAATGTATCTTATCAGTGGAATATTAAACAGAATATATTAACGCGTCGTCTATTTAACTATATGGTGCGCAAGCTGATAAGAGAAAAACACGGAGAGGATTGAGCGCGCTACGACACAGACGCGCGAGCTGGTCGAGCGCAACCCTTTTTCACAGACGTCAGTGGAAAGTTTGTAGTTCAGTCGGATGTCAATGGCAAATCAAGTAAAACGAGGCATGTAGCTTATTATTAACGTTAACTGACGAGAGAGAGAGAGAGAGAGAGAGAGAGAGAGAGAGAGAGAGAGAGAGAGAGAGAGAGAGAGAGAGAGAGAGGAGAGAGAGCACTTCTGTTGAATGCTGTTGATTGCGGATCATTCACTCAGCACGTGTTATTTGGATTAAAACTAAATCGTATATATATGTAAGTAAAACATGAACTGTTACCTCGCTTATGTTTAACGAGTGGTTGCCTACATTATTACAGGACATTTGCAGGTCAAGAATTTCCATGAACTTCAAACATCCACAGCGCGCGCCCCGAAAACCACCAGACAGCGCGCGAATACTGAATGGAAGTCTTTCACGCATTGCGCTTGTACGGACGAATTCACACAAATCTATGTAAAAACACATTGGCGAGTATCCTAGTAAAAGTCTGTTATATATCTCAAGTGAACGTAGACAGTATAATTCAAATGGCGTCCGTGCGTTCGGCCTTAAAGGGGCGGCACTTTAATAAATCTGCTGCTGTGTTTTAATGTTAATCAAACAAAGGACAAATAAATTACTCTCTGCTCTTGGCTAAATAGGCTACCTCTATCAACTTTACAAAAAGATCCATATATATTTAATTTATGCAGTAATAAATATGCAGTGCATGAAATATATATTTGTTGAACTAATTAAGTTTAAATTTATTAAACAACTAATATGATTGATATTATTTTGGTTTCTCTACCAATACATTTAAAAATTACAAATGCATGAATTGAAAATTAACTGAAAATTAAAAATACAGTTATCGGTTACCGTATCGGTATCGGCGAGTACCAAAAATGAAAGTATCGGTATCGGACTCGGTCTGGAAAAAGTGGTATCGGTGCATCCCTACTAACTTCCACAACAAACTATGACTTAGGTATATTCTTCATCTCTACCCTCACTGCTTCTATCCTACTTGATCTTCAACTTTATCTTAACTTACTACGACCTTCATTTCTGATGCACTGCAATCACTATCATCAATACTTTCTGGAAAAGGTACAGCTTTTGCTCTGTCTTCTATAAAACTTACTAACGTCAACCTAAAACACAGGCAAAAAGGCTATTATACTGTCTGCCAGTACTGAACAACAGTGCCAGCTACAGAAAATATGTATCCCCTAAAATGACTATGTAATTTATGTATAACACACAGATTTTGTGATATTTTTGAGTTATTGGTTTTACAAAATGTGCTTTAAAATTACCAAAAACTTATTTGAATAGCCTATGCAATGATTTTTTTTTTCTAGTCTAAAATGAACTCATAATGAAGCCTTGTGCTAATTTCTCTTTAACTTCCTTGTTGCCAAAAATGTCAAGCACATGGCACATAGATTTTAATTTTATTGGCTGAAGGGGCTGTCATATGAAAACATTTTTTGGTTGAATATTATTATTATATTTTAAATGCAAATTTATTTGCATCATTTATAAATGACTATGTCTCATAGAGGGTTAAAGTAAGTCATTAATGGGTTAATTTCCTCAAAGTGTAAACACTTCTGTTTGTTCGAGTATCCAAATCAGTCATTAACCAATAGCATGAGTGGTTCTGTTAAGTTAATTTTCTGAAAAATTCAAGTCGTCAATAACCTACCCTCATTTTTCAAATGTGTATGACTTTCTTTCTTTCTTTTGTGTAATAAATGTTTAAACTGACAGCCTCAGTGACCTTCAGTTTCATTTCATCTTTTATCAGTATAATGAAAGCGAACGGTGACTAAGGCTGTCATTCTGTTAAACATCTCATTTTGTGTTCCAAGAAAGAAAGAAAGTCATGGGTTTAGATAACATCGGGGTGAGTAAGATGACAGAATTTTTGTTTTTGACTGAACTATACCGTCAAGTGCTTCACACATGACTTCAGGGCTCTACCCAACATTTCAACACAAGCATCATGCAAATAGTCATGCAAATGTTATCATGACGGAAGGGTGATTATTTCATGACACGCTTTCGACGTTGTGCTGAAATGATAGTACTAATAACCATATTATAGAGAGAGAGAAAAAAAAAAAAAAGCGAAAATTGCTCGAAATGTCCAAGTATGCAGTGGCATTAGCTGAACATCTACACAAATGATGTGAAAGAGTAGTGTCCTCAAAAAGCCTAGATTCACAGAAATCCAGGCATATAGTTCTCCATTTACACATCAGCTACATGACAGCTCCAATTTGAACGGAATAGAGTTTTTCCCCTTCATTTTTCCTTGATTGATCAAATCACAGGGGAAGTAGGCAGAAACTGAAAACTCACTCACCCTGTGAAACTGCAACCCGTGAACAAATGACTGGCATCCACAAGCCTCTTAAAAGCGAACCACTCCTCACCTGCTCGACGTATCTCTTCTCAGCCACCTCCACTACTATACGACCCTCATCCAAAAATAGAACACTTGTACAAGAACTAGGATGACAGCACGCTGCGACGGGAACGAGGCAATTAGATCTAAAACTAGAGAAGGTGCGCTTAAGTTTAAAGACTGAACCAAATTAAAGAACGCAGTGGTATATTTAGAAACCAAAGTACTGTGAAGTTATCACAGAGATAAACATCTCAAATAAAACCGGTTTCTAAGCTCCGCTGTGACAATGAAGATAGGACTTCAAAAAGCGCAGCTGAGATATGTGCACTTGTCGGAGAAGAGATGCCGTTAAGAGAATATTACCCATTTACCCTGTAGCTATCAGTGAGAAGCATTCATGGAGACAGATGCAGCGCGTGTCTGTCCAAGTATATATAGATATCTCTTGGTTGAGAGCCAAAGTTCAGATGATAAAATGTAACTACAAACGACTACGTCTGCAACTAATAAGTGCTATTCTGATAAGAATCTCATCTAATGATTATTAGGACAATTCATCAGTTAATTCAAGGAATAATCAACAGAACTTTTAGCCCTTGAAGGTACACCTCAAGTCTTTAGTGACCCGGGACGACATCCATTACCCTCATTAAGTTAGACATCAACCTTCTTAGTATTCCTCAATCAATTCATTATAAACCATATAAAAAGAACAAAATAATACAATTATAAAATAATGCCTGTTTTCTCATTCATTTTTTGTAAAAAATTGTATAAGGTCGCTAAAGTATATTTTTTCTGCACAACAATAATTGAGTCTTTGATGACTGAATAAGTGCAATTTACATTTATTCCACAAGGTGACAATGTCTGATACACAATGATGAAGTGACGTTTCACTCATAGTTACAGCTAGTGTTGTAGTCAAGACCACCTAACCCGAGACCAGACAAGACCAAGACCAGAGTGTATCGAGACCGAGACAAGACCAAGACTTTTAGGGGCCGAGACCAAGTCGAGACCAAGACCGAGGGAGGGCGAGATCAAGACCAAGACCAAGACCAGCGCCCCACACTACAAAAAATTGTGAAACATGATCAAAAGAGCTTCTCAAATTGATTTGAAAGATCCACATTCCCATAAAAATACATAACCTAGATATTAAACACTCAAAGTTTAAATAAACGTAACGAGGACAGTGATGATGATATAAATGTTCTGCTCAAACTGAACCCTTCCAAGCTCCTGAAGGTAACAAAATATGCTATATTTTATTCTTCTGTAATTGTTACTGTAATATCAGAAGAGTTTTATAATATTGTGACAGGTAGAGATACAATCCTTGTTAAGATATAGATCCAGGTCGCTAAAGACCCAAAAATATAATATTGATGGCGATACATTCATGCATTTAAGGGTTAAGGCCCATATATTCTTCAAGCGAAATCAAAAAACTAACTGGGAAGACATTTTTAACAAAATAAGCCAAAAACAAAATTGTTTAGAGTTCATTTTGGGAGTTTGAAACAGCTTGCCAAAACAAACCTTCCAGAAAATTAACTTTGCTTTGCTTTTTACTTAAAGCTCACTTGAAGTTTTTCAATCAAAGACTAGACAATAAAGTTCACACATTATTTAAAACAAGCGAACAGTCAGTAATAAAATACACAAATTACAAGCAGAGATGAATACTAAATAAAGTTACAATCTAACAGTAGAATTCAGGTACAGAAATTAATAATTAAGCCTAAATGTAAAATATCACTATAGGCTATTTGTTCACTGTAGAAATTAAATATAGTTTCATCTTTGTTAAAGCTGTATTTTGTTGTTTTATTAACATCAATGACACAGACAACAGTAGGAATATTAGGTGTGTGCTGTCACTTTAAGGCCACCTGCACGGACCGAAAAAACTGACAAACATCCGTTTCTTTCTCAACTGTTTATGACATAAACGAGAGAATACTTGTCGAGAAGGCCCTTTAGACAGGTATTTTGACATCAATTTGTGTTATCCGTTCAAGGGCAAGGACATGCGAAAGATGAATCATTTCTGTATTTAATCTCTCTCTCGCTCTCTGTCTCTCTCTCTTTCTCTCTCTGTGCGTGCAGCTGTGCGCACAAATAATGCGTGAGTCCCGATTTTCGCCTCTTCTTCTGTGTTTAAATTGTTTGAATGTGTAAATTGGCAAGACAAAACACGTCAAAATTTAGCAGTTAAATTTAGCAGTTAATCCACGAATCACATGTGTGCCGAACCGTGGGGCCTGATCCGTACGGATCACGGATCAACTGCGATCCTTTCCACCCCTAGACGTGAGTAAAAACATGAAAACACTGATTTATAGTAGAAAATGAAGTTGTAATTCTAATGGAAAGACACTGACGTTGTTTAAAGAGTAACTAAACACTAAACCAACTTTTTTTAGTTAATGGTCTGTAAGACTGGGGCTTTATTAGTGCTGATCATTGATTCAAGTAACTTTTTTATCATTTGGATAAAGTGTTTTAATTCTACAATATATGGTGTAAAAACGTCTGAGTGCTGCCCTCTTAAGGTTGAACAGTGGCTACTGCAGTTGAATTTTCCTATTGGATGTTTGCGGTAGTTCATGACGTAAGCGGTGAGAGCTGATGTAAGCAGGTTCCAGCTAACCACGCTCTTGGTACGAGCTACCACGCCCTTGGCAGTGTAAAAACCATCTTGTTTCGTCAAAACCACTGTAGGGAGTCAGGAGTTGGAATTGAAAGTATTGAAAACGATCAGGATAGAGTATTTAACTGCCCTCAGTTCATCCCCTCTATCTCCGCTAGGCTCCGCCCACTTTTCCAGCATTTTCAAATATTGCCAGTGGGTGGAGTCAGGCTCTGACCAGGGGTTTAGTTACCCTTTAATATTGTAAAGCTGCTTGTATACGTGACATGAATTGACTGAGTGTGCATTGCAGAGCTGGTGCAAACAGATCAACGTCAATCAGATGCTTTCTTATCTGCTGTTTTCCCAGTGCTGTCATTTTTGTTGCGTGTTTATTTTGTTGTTGGAATGTTCGCTAACTGTATAATGCTGGTCATGTATTTCGAACTTCTTTTTTGCAGGGCCTTAAAACATCTCTCTCCTCTAACTCACTATCACACACACTCTATTGCAGATCACTGAGGAACCATCTCACCCAGCACAGAACTGGTTTCAGCTGCTCTCCACAGGCAGACACCTGGGATCACTAACATCTAAAACCTCCTGATTAAAGAACGGATTCTTTCTAACAGCTGTCAGGCTGCTCAGTACACATCTGTAGAGAAACCATATTACACCTCAAGTGCACTTTAAGGCCCATGTTAGCATGCACATAAGTATCATCATCATAGATTTCTCCTGTTTTGCAGATTGTATAATTTTGTATATTAATATTGCATTATTTACTGTATAGTGTGTTCTCCATTGTAATCAGTAATTTATACTTGCACAATTGTTTTGATTGCAACCTTTTTGCAAACATTTTCTTATTTGTAATTTAATTAATTTAATTAATTGTATTGTTTTGTATTTTATATCCAACTATTCAGCTTTTGCTTTGCATATAGCCTAAATATTTTTTGATTTTTTTAGAATTTTTTTAATGAATACATATATATTTATAAAAATCTGCACTGTAAAAGAAGAGAGGGGGGGGGGGGGCAGAACTTTACTGTAGAAAAAATATGGACAGACTAACTTAAATCTGCGGTAAAAATGCATCACACAGGAAATTCTGGGAATGTCAATTTATATATAATTTTTCTCACTATAAATTATTTGTTCTTTTTCATCTTCAAAAACTGTTAATTTAACAGCATTTTAATTTAAAACTACATGAAACATTTAATTGAATCTATTACAGCTTTTCACCTTATATAGTAAAGAAACACCATTAACCAATTAAAACAGGTTTTTGCCATTAAAATTACAATATTTTTATAGTGTAAAAGTATATTATATAGGGATGCACGATATATCGACCACTTATCGTTATCGGCCGATAAATGGTCTTTTTTGATGTTATCGTTATCGATCCGATAAGAAAATTGGGCCGATATATCAAAGCCGATAAATAATAGATTATTTACTTAAGTTGAGAGATGCGCGCGGTTCGCCATGATGATTCTGAATGATTGGATTCACTTCGAAAAGGAAGATACAGTTCAGTGCAACATGTGCAGCACAAATCTGTCACATAGGCTTCATAACTTTATAATAAGAGCACGACTGTAAAAGCATGTTGTGAATTCTTGTTCGCCAGCCAGTATTTCAGCGCGACGAGCGCGTTGAGGCGGAAAGAGCGCGTCTATGGAGTTACCCCTTCATGACGAGCACAGTCAAGTTCTCTTGAGCATTCGCAGCATTCTGTGCCATTGTAAGTCGTAATATGTTTATTTTGTGTATATAGGCCTATATAGGCTATCTGATTAATCTAATATGCGTTTGGTTGAGTAAATGAACGACGCGCGCTTCATTGTACCGGTGATCATCTTTATAGCGTGGGCGCAGCTCAAACAGCAATGCACTTTTATAACTATAATTGGGACTATCATATACATGCCATTATAATGAGAACACTATTGTAATAATTGTAATTCACGTTGTGAATTCTCTGGGTTTAGTCAGCGCGTTGTTGTGGAATAGCGCGTCCAGAACAGGGATTAGCCTACACACATTATGACCAGCAGTCATTCGTTCGATTGTGCATTCACGTCCTTTTGTGCAGATACGTTGTAATATAAAGTTGATGTAATATAAATATCTGATTAATCTCACATATCATGCGTTTCGTGGATTTAAACAACCTAGAAAAGTTCTTCAGTTTCCCGATGCTCGTTCTCTTCAGCTTCAGCGCGTGCAGATTAAACAACAATGTCATTTAAACAGTAATGCTATTAAAGATGTTTACTATTAGGCTACTGTAATATTAAAATAGTTAATTAAAAAAAAGATTGCGTTATAATTAATAACTAACATTATTTTGTTCTCGTATTATTTTCATCAACGATATGGTTTGATTAAAATAATTTCCTTATTGTCCGTGCTGAGGCGATTCCATTTTATTGAACCATGGCACATTTTGTTTCTTTATATGCAGCCTAATGTTAGCCTATCTAATGACTTGTTTGCAATATTTAGTTTTTTTTTTTTTGTTAGGCAATAGATTTTTTGATAACACTTTACAATAAGGTCTCATTTGTTAATGCATTAAGTAACAGACAGCAAATAGCCTCAATTGTTAGTTAATAAAATATGTGTTCATGTTAGTTCACAGTGCATTGACTAATGTTAGATAAAACTTTCTTAAAATGTCTTATAAAATTGTTGGTTCATGCTAACTAATGCTAACAAAATTAAACCTTATTATAAAGTGTTACCATTTTTTAATAAAGAAAGTTGCCCAGTGTAATTAATTTGAAAAGTTAAGGAATCTTACACTGGTTCAAAAGGCTATACTGTAGTATATGTTTGATTTATGTTAAAAGTATTTGAGACAAGGCTTTTAATTGTGAGCCTTTTGTTTATGTATACAGGCTATCAAAGTATATAAAAAAAAATATTTAGATTTATCGGCCAATATATCGGTTATCGGCTTTCAAATGTAAAGAATTATCGGTTATCGGTATCGGCCAAAATGTTCATATCGGTGCAGCCCTAATATTATAGAAAAATATCTGAATACATATAGCACACTACAGTATAACATAACTTAAAATGACAAATACAGCTTGAGTCAAACTACTTTTATGGTGGTTTGTGTCATTTTAACCTAAACAGCCCCCATCCAATAACTATTCAACTAAAAGTATTGTTTGTTTTATTGTTCACACTGTTAACTATTCTGGCCCTACAGACCACTACAGTTTTGAGATCACATGAGAGTAATGTTTGGGAAGATCCATTTTTAGTAAATTTCCCCTCCTCAGGCAGAATATGAGCAGTCAGGAAAGTGAGGGGGCTTTTATGGCGAAGGGCAAAGGTTAACGATGTCGCCAAGCAGATGCTTGAAGGTCAGCGCATTGACCATGCATTTGGCACAGTGGCAGAGAAAAGGCTAAGTCACAAAATCTGGCAGGGGACTACCGCATCCCACAATGCAACAGTGCATTTGTGTCACTCTGTCCCTTCCATGCTGCCTGACGGGGGACGGGCTTAGTGGGTGGTGGGTCATTATGTAACCCCTATGGCGTTATCGTGACAGAGCAGGCGGTTCTGGAAAACGAGGTTAGGGTCCAGAGGAAAGGCAGGAAGCGTCCCGCTAGAGCAGATCGTGTTCTGGCCTCCTGAAGGGCAGAGCCTGGCAGCGCGTCAATGCACAGCGTATGTCATGCCGAGTCAAAACAGCACTTATGGCTGAGACAGCAAAAACATATCCTTCACCTCTCTCTACCTCCACCTATCCATCTACCTTTCCTTCCATCACTCAAAAATGTAACCAGAACAGGGATGCAAACTAAAATAAATGACTAGGGAGTCATCAGTTGGCTGTTCGGAAGTGCTTCAGTCATGGGAGGAGGAGGCCGAGGTGAGAAAATAATCCATATTACAAAAATTAAATAACGCAAATATTACAAATGTGACAGAAAAACAAGTGATTTATACACTTTTTAATAAGTACCTCTGTCCAACAGCGACAACAACGTCTCCCTTGCCTCCGCTGAGTCCATTGACTTTTAGCAGACCCCCTAAAGCATGCAGTGGGTTTGGTAGGGGGGTAATTGGGAATCAATGGGGGAAAGTGCAAAGCTTCTTATTCAACCCTTTCATAACAGTCACTGTTGCAGAGATGAAGGAGCAATTAAATACAAGATACAGGCTACAATTGAAATTTTATAAACGGCAAAAGTTTTTCTAGTTATCTGGTTTTCTAATATATGTAGGGGTAAAACAATGCAACAACATAATCGATGACATTGATTACACAAATATGTTGATTTATGTGCTGTTAAAACATTAAAAGATGAATTGCAGCAAGTCATGGTTATTATATATTGGTAAGTTAACCAAAGGATTAATTGGCTAATCAGCAAATAATTACTAGATTTTCCACACACACAAAAAGATAGAATAACCAAAGAAAATCGATAGATTAACCGATTGAAAAATAATCAGCCTTAAATATTGGATATAATATGTCTTGCAGTTGCTTTATTTTCTAAAGCGAACATACCGGAAAATGACTCAGACAGGTGTGAACTCTGAATGTTTCATAAGAGTCATTTGTTTGCAAATCAAATGACTAACATTGTATTCATTGAACAGAATAGTGGTGAAGGAAACAAAGATCAACCAGTGCAACTAAATAACTTCTAGCATAACCTCAGAAGGTTTTCCCAAAAGTCATGCACCAATTCTGGCTGTTCTGGTTGATAATTATGATAGTTGATAATCAATAAATACCTTTGTCTATAATTAAAAATAAAACCCTAAACTAAAATCAAACATTTTAAGTGAATTTAGGCATCACAAGATTTATAAAGTACAGTATGAAAAATGAGATTAGCTTACATTTAACAGTGTTATTAAATTAATAGTGTTTAAAAGATTAACTTTACATGTCATTGACGACAGTAAAAGATAATCTAAATGTAAAAATAGAGAAAATGAGTGCAATAAATGATCCTATATCCTATTATATACTGATATCACACATCATTAATCAATAGTGACTCAATTTTAAATAGTTGTCAGTTTGCAACCATTTTCATTGCAGTAGAGCCCAGCGGAGACATTCATCCAACCTCATCCCTCGCTATCTCAGTCTATCGATATATACGACTGAAAGACTGTCCTTGGCTTATGTTGACTCTCCTTCTGGGTCTCAATTTCCATCTTTATCTTCCCGCAAATGATGTCATTGTAAAGCCATGTGCCAACATAACAAGAGCTGGCAAGGGACAGGATTGTGGGATTTTGGAGCAGGGAGCACTAACATGTATTCACACATCCCTCTGTTCACTGCATGTCCACTTCTGTTGACATCAACTCAGCACAGAGATGGCTTAGGCAATGAAACAGAACTTCAATTACACACTCATCTGGTTTGGCTAGAGAGGTTTTAGGGCAGAGAGGACACTCGCTCAGTGATAGTTCGGTGTGCCCTTCTCAAAATGTTCTCACTCAGCTTGGGGGCGCATTGCAGCTGTCACAGGCTTTATTCCCATTGCCTAATAAGCCAGTAATGCAAAAATCTCTATATAAAAAAAAAAACTCTTTGCCAGCCAAATGTCTGTGATGGTTGAGGGAGTCTTTTTATTAGAAGCAGCACCCAATAATTACCATTCCACTTCACTGAGTACCGGCCCAAGCAATTAATGTGTCATCCAATTAGCCCACCAGGAGATCCGTAAAGAGCCCACCATTGTTAGCATGCAGATGACTCAAACCCAGGTGACGCTCTACATTTGCAAGCTCAGTTAGCCTACAACTTAATGTATGCGTTTCAGTTTATTAACTTAACACAAAACACTCATTTCAGGGAGCTTTCAATAAAGTTAGAACCACCCTTCAGTTTTAAAACACTACAATTAGCACCAAAAAGCTTTTTTGCCTCTGCACATACTGTAGAGTGAGTGAATTAGGAAATTTTACCATCCATGAAACTGTATTTTGCATTGTTATTTAAAAAAATTTTTATAATACTTTTATTACAGATTCAATTGATCAAGAGTGACAGTAAAGACATGTATAATGTTGTAAATTTTGACATTTCCGTTCATAAGATTCATGAAAGAAATATGTCACCATTTCCATAAAAATAGTAGGCAGCACAACCGTTTTCAACACTGATATACTGATATATATACTATAGTAAAAATGTTTCTTGAGCAGCAAATCAGTATATTAGATGGATTTTTAAAGGATCATGTGACACAGGCTGTGTTTCCTTCTAAATTAGCGAATGTAACGTATGCGCAAAATTGGAATATCGCTTAAAACATTTGCGATTAAAGCACCTTTTCCATCCATGAGTTCAAAAGAACAAAATCGTCAATTCTTGGAATTTGCAGCAAAATATCTGTAATAAAAATGTAAGTTCCTGCAATCAAGGGAAGCCACTTTGAGGCATTTCAGAATAACTAAAACAACATTTGAGATGCTGTGCAATGAAATAGGTCAGCTGGTTAGTCCAGTTATCCAATCACATCCAACTGTTGAGGCAAAGCCACATGAGGTTTTTCTTTTTTTATTTGCGCATCTAGGTTCGCATTCTGTAAATGTGTTTCCATCATAATTTATGCACATAAACAAAAAAGTGAATGCATACAGGGTTTTTTTAGAGAATTTTTAGAATTTATGCGAATATGGGCGTTTCCATCCAGCATTTTTTAATGAGATATTTAAAAATGCGCATACAAATAGGTAGATTGAAACCGCTACTGAAGACTTAAGTAATGGTTGCTGAAAAATCAGCTTTGCGATTACGTAGTGCAGCGTATTCTAGTATTTTATGACACTTTAAATATTTTGTCTTTTTTTCCTTGTATATGTGTGCCAAAAAGTGGAGCTCACCGTGTCATAGCATAATTTGGTCTCAGTCTATTCTCAGTCTCTGTTAAAAGATAAGAGATGTTTTTTTTAGTAGATGGATGTATGTCTTTGAATTGCTTGAGGATCAGATTATACAGTTCCATGTACAGTATGAATTACGTTGCACTGCCTAATAAAGTTATCTTCTATTTTATTTACCTGACAAAGCATTTATTTGCATTCGCAACATAATGCGAAAAGGCAAAAAAAAAAGAATAAAGAGCTGGGGAAATACTAACACACACACTCACACTGCCAAATCCAACACAGGAATGTGACACTCAACCAAATGGACAAACATGCTCTTGTACAGGAAATGGTAGGGTCAGAGTGCACATCATTTCCTCTGTAAACAGAGGGATGCATTTCAGAAATGGACAGCGATTGAAAAAAAAAGAAGGTTTGTGAAATGCAAAGGGGATTCTTTCTGGCACAAAAAGTCTAATGATGAAGACTGAAAATCAGTCAAGTCATGCTAATGAATGCATACAAGTGACCAGCTGGATGTAAATTAATGCAAATAGATGGTAACACTTGCGACACGAGTCCTCACAGCCTCGACGGCAAACACACTTCTGTTCTTTCTCTGCTAATGGATTTTTACCGATAACGATAGTTCCACCAATCAACTATCGGTACCGATATATCGGCAAAACTGATTAAACGGTCGACCTCTAGTTGTAAGGAAGTAATTTGACTGGGTTTGTTTTGTTAAGCTCTTAAGTTTGTAATCGAGTACGTGTGAGCACATGTACAAATAAATAATATGCTAACATACCACACCGCTCAGGCTCCAGTCATAAAAAACAAACAGGAGAGATGGCAGCAGCCCAAGAATCTCGTCTCCACAGTGAAGGTTCAGGTCAGGTCGTTCCTGTCGCTCGTCTCACTGCTATTCATACTCATTTTTTCCATTCTCATTTATACTTACTGAGGTTTACAGAGATTAACCCCTCGGCATCCAATCTGTTACATCCATCAAAGCTGTGGACCATACTCACATTCACAGCTGAACAGTTCCAGGTTTTGCCAACTGATGCTGTGGTGTTTAATCTCCAAGGCTAGAACTGCGATTCAAAGCTGTCTGAAAACACATCTAAAAACACCACAGAAAAACTTATCATAAATCTAAAAAAAGTACTGATGCATGCCTTTTTCTCCTTGTAGACTAGAAAATCAAGGAAAATTCCCACCAACAACAACACAAGCTGGATTCTCCATTTGAGGCAGAACGGAAGGCCAGCTTCTGAGGCAATTATGGATGTGCAAAACTACACAGTCAATGACATACAAGAGTATACATGATAAAGAAAAGGATTTATATATATATATATATATATATATATATTATTATTTATTTAGAACACGTTTTAAAATCATTCAGATGGGTTCATATGTTTTTTAAAAACTTGAATAGCATTAAAACATTAGCGTGAAAATGTAATGTGGTGAAACATTAAGTAAAAAGTAATAAGATAGTTTTCTTATATCTTGATTAAATGTGAGTGTGCAGATTAAACTTTGTTTTATGTTTTGGAATGAAATCTCTAGTGCTTACCAAAGCTGCATTTATTTTATCAAAAATACAATAAAACATTAATATTGTGAATACTATTAGAATATAAATAACTGTTTTCTAATTTAATATATTTTAAATAGGGCTGGGAAAAAATTAATCACGATTAATCGCATCCAAAATAAAAGTTTTGTTTACATAAAATATGTGTGTGTAGTGTGTATAATTATTTTGTAAAAATACACACACATGCATGTATATATTTAAGAAAAATGTGTTATAAAAAATATGAAATATAAAAAATATGTATATTTATATATAATATAAATGATGTATAAATATATATACAGTATATACATGCAAATATTTCTTAAATATATACATGCATATGTGTATTTATATATACAAAATAATTATACACACTACACACACATTTTTTATGTAAACAAAACTTTTATTTTGGATGCGATTAATCGCGATTAATTTTTTCCCAGCCCTAATTTTAAACTATAATTTATTCCTGTGATGGCAAAGCGGAATTTTCTGCATTATTACTCCAGTCTTTAGTGTCACATGGTCCTTCCGAAATCATTCTAATATGCTGATTTGATGCTAAAAAAAAATGTATTAAATATAAAGTTAAAAACAGTTGTGCTGCTTAATATTTGTATGGGAACCGCGATAATATTTTGTATCGTAATTAGTGCTGTCAAAATGAACGTGTTAACCAGGGTGGGAAATTAGCACCAGCCACCAGCCAATGGCTGGTACTTTTTCAAAGTGGCTGGTGACTTTGCCTTGTATACCAGCCACAGTGGCTGGTAGATTGTAAAACATATTTTTATTGGTTACTACTTAAAGGATAACTCCGGTATTTAACACTTTGAGTCTATTTTCTAGTTTGTTTTGGATGAACTAGAGTGGTGGACTTAGAAATTTTGACGATGGGTCCTGTCTCGAGTTTTTAACTATGGCATAAGTCTCTTTATTAGACATTCTCTGGTTGTAGTCTTTTCGCTCGGTTCTCCGTCTCTCAGAAGGCTAGCGTGAGCAGAGCAACTGATCACCATCAAGTGGTCGGGAGTGTGCTAACGCTTCAGACTCAAATATCCAGCGGAAGTTTATACGCGGTTGTGAGGTATCTGAAAATATAGTTCTACTATAGTAAATAACACGGATTGAAAGCATACATTTCGCCGATATATTTGTTTTTAATCATCAACGAACACCACTAACCACTCGGTGAGTTGCACAGTTTTGAGAGCTAATGTTAAGGGTTGTTTTAAGCACATGTTTCAGTATGCTCATAGACAGCCACTCTGAAGCGCTCAGAGGCGATCCTAAAATAGTCAAAAACTCGAGACAGGACCCATCGTCAACATTTCTAAGTCCACCACTCTAGTTCATCCAAAACAAACTAGAAAATAGACTCAAAGTGTTAAATACCGGAATTATCCTTTAAAACATTCCTTATAACAGATTGGACGTCTTTTGTCAAAGAATGCTGTTGCTAAGTAACAATAATGCACTTTTGTCGAGTAACTAATTTGATTGGTTTTTCAATGGACCGTGACACATATAGCTGAGCTGAGGTACAGACGAAAGGAAAATTTTAAAAATGTGGCGACATATACCCGGTGTTAAAGGTATAGTTCACCCAAAAATGAAAATTCTGTCAGTAATTACTCACCCTCATGTCGTTCCAACCCCGTAAGACCTTCGTTCATCTTCGGAACACAAATTAAGATATTTGTGATTAAATCTGAGAGCTGGATCACTCCTCCATAGGCTTCTAAGGGATTGAAACTTGCCCCGAAAAGTTATTAAAGAAATCGTTAAAAGAGTCGAAGTGACTACAGTGGCTAGATCTTAAGTTTATCGAGCTATGAGAATACTTTTTGAGCGCAAAAAAAAACAAAACAAAAAATAGCGACTTTATTCAAGAATTCTCTTTGGGCCTGGAGATTTCACGGAGTGTTATTGTGCAACGCTTCTGGTTGAATCACACATGACCAGCGTCGGCCAATAGTGAGCCTACGTGTGACGTATAACACAGAAGCGCTGCGCAGTTACACTACGCCAACAGCTTAGGAGAAAAACATGGAAGAGAAGAGATGGTTCAATAAAGTCGTTATTTATGTGTTTTTTTGCACGCAAAAAGTATTCTCGTCGTTTTATAAACTTAAGATCTCGCCACTGTAGTCACTTGGACTCTTTTGACGATTTCTTTAAGAACTTTTCGGGGCTGTCAAGTTTCAATCATTTAGAAGCCTATGGAGGAGTGATCCAGCTCTCAGATTTAATCACAAATATCTTAATTTGTGTTCCGAAGATGAACGAAGGTCTTAGGGGTTGGAACGACATGAGGGTGAGTAATTACTGACAGAATTTTCATTTTTGGGTGAACTATACCTTTAAGAGGCCCGCCGTGGAGTCAGCAGTAGCTATGAATGTACAAACTGTTGAGGGCGAAGTAAATAAAAAGAGAAGGTACTTTTCGAAAAAGTGGCACATTAATGACGAAGGAAAAAGAGGGAATGGTTAGCCTACCTTCCCGTCGAACAGTCCATGCACTGTACTTACTGTGTATAATAATACTTTGTAAATTTGAATTCCGGGAAAAGTGGCTGGTAAAAAATATAAGTGGCTGGTAAAATTGGGCATCCACCAGCCACTGTGGCTGGTGGGCAAAAAAGTTAATTTCCCACCCTGGTGTTAACGTATGCGATTAATAAAAAAAGATTCCGTCAATCACAACTCTGGCGTTGCATCATGATTACGCTCTTATTCAAGCAAATGCTTTTAAACCATTCACGTGGGCCAAGACAAAAAAAAAGAATTCAGTGCTGTACTGACGCACGTCTGTGAATCTACTGTCTTTGTGACACACACACGACTCACACACACAGAAAGCTGCTTCAGACAGCGCTTGAACGGACAAAATATTTATGGCAAAACAATTATGCCAAAATGCCTGTTTTGTTGAGTATCCTCATAAGCACAGTTAAATGAGTTAAATGAAGACTTAAAGCTGCTGTCCGTAACTTTTTTGGGTTAAAAATTATCCAAAATCATACCAATTAAAAAAAGCATAACCAGCCAGTGTTCAAAAATATCTGCTTGCCTTTGTTTGATTCAAAATGGTAAGCTTGAAATAATGTTTTTAATTCCAGTGGTACTGGTGGATTTCCGCGGGAAATTCGAGCATGTCTTTGCATCATTACGTCACATCTGTACACATGCAGAAGGAGTCTCGGCTAGTCGGCTATATTGCGTGTGAGGATGTTAGAGGTGGACATTTGTAGCCTTTTCTCACAGCACTTTAAATAATTAAACTTATGGCGCGGATCCAGAAAGGTTCAAACGACAATCACCAGTGACAACTGGAGATTCACCAGTCCAGTTGTAAAATAATTCGGACTTCGGAGTGGATAGAGAAAAAAAGAGACTGCAACCAGGCCCACGCGAAAACAAGGATAAACATCGGCAGGGATTTTCCGTAATTTGAAGGGGTTCAAAACGGTAGGACATCAATAGTTCAATCGTGTAACAGTAGCACACTTGTTCGCTTTCACACAGTTACGGAGTTTCCTTTGTTGTGGCTTTTTTCGTTTAGCTATTATGGTAAATATGAATTATTTCCTCCGAAATTATATATATTCCAGTTTTAAATATGCATCAGAATACAGATACGTGTTTTTTTTTTTTATTTCTATTTCAAAGAAAACCAGTAAAGAAACATTAATTTATTGGTATGGCAATCAGAAAGACTGCACAGAAATGGAAACTGAACTACAGGTAGCCATAATACACATTAAATGTAGTCACGCAATGCTAAGGTTGTTAACATTAACAAATTGAGAACAAAGTATCATTTGAAAGCTTTGACGCGATCGTTATATTTAATCAGCACGATTTACTGCAAGACTATCAGAAAAAAAGTGGATGTTAGGCCTGCTTACTTGTTCAGATTACATTTTCCGATGAAAATTCGTATGTTGTCATGGTCATACTGTACTTCCAAAAGTCGAATGTGTGATTCTGAATGCCAGTATCCACACCGGTGACTGACAGACCCGCAGTCTCCTCAAAACATTGTGTTCATTCGCGCTGTTTCATGCCGATGTACAACTCACGCAAAGTTAATAATTCCGCGAAAAACTGCAATCACAGATTTCAAACAGAGATGGCGACAAAGAGGAAAAACGCCAGACTGCAGCTTTAAATGTATGTGATTTAGAGTTGTGAGAAAATGTGTATCAGATCTGTGTTATATGTGGCAGGTTTGTCATTAAGTATAATCAAAGAACAAACGAAAGAGAAAATCACTCACTGTTCTAGACTGAATAACTTTTGTAGCTTTAATAAGTAATCTATATTTCATTTATAATATATAAGTGTTTGATAACTTTATTACATTTCTATATCATGTTAGACCTACCCAAAAATCTTAAAGCACTCTTTACAAGGTTACATGGGTCAAAAACAACGAAAACATTAACTTTTTGTGCATTTTGACAGGGCAAGTAATAATCTGAACCGTTCTGACTGGAGCAATAAAACTAATTGAGCCCTGATATATTGAAGGGCATGTAAATGTGGCATTTATTCTAGGTTTATGGGAAAATTGTTTTTATGTTCACTTAAATTAGTTATTTATTTTTAAAGCCTAATATAAATGTTAAAATTAATAGATTTAAATAATACTGTAATGCTGAATGTCTATAATTGGAGATGCCTTTCATTCATAAAAAGATGCCATTTAACAAATATTTGAAATACATGCTACTGTCTTTATGTTGTTTCTGCATTCATTTTGAGATTAAATGTGAAATTACAAAATAAAAATATATAAAAAAAACTTTAAATGTTAGATGTGATTATTCACGATTAATTACAAAAAAATGTGCGAATAGTTCATCAATTGACAGCAATCATGACACAAGTCTTTATTTCACTTTAATTTAATTTGTCCCTGCTGAATAAATGTACTAATTTATTTACTAACCACACACTTTTGAATGGTATTGTATAATTTTCCTAATAAAAAGTATTTACAAATTACATTTATTACATTTTTAGAAGTTGCACCACATGACACTTAACCTGAAATCATCTAGCTGTCAAATATTTTAAGTGACATCAATAGGGTCTGCACTCTGCAGGGATCCTCTCTATGATATCAATTGAAACAGTTTTATTTTGTTGAATCGGTTATAAAAGTGGTCCTTTGATGGCTTTCAGAGTTTTTATACCATGCTAAAGGTCTAAAAACTAAAAAGACACAAATCTATTTGATCCTCTTAGTCGACCGGTTGATAGACGACGACTAGTCGACTGGCCCATGCCAAGAGTCAATGGCCCAAGCACCCGTGGCATCCGTCCAACAAACACACACCATAGCTTCATCAGCAAATATTTTCACGTGCCTCCACCAAAGAAAGCCGTGAGAGGGAAAGCGTGTGTGTTCTCTTTAGGACTATCTCTCCCCTTCGTGAATAAAGGAGGAGCGTTTTGCACACTCAGCCAACATGCAATTCACACTGCGGCACAACCAGAGCAAGGCCAGTGGACACAATGCAGGAGTTCTTGCACAAAGCGGTGGGCTGATGGGATCCACCACTGGGACATAGACAAAGTATTACTGAACTGAACTGAACTGAACTGAAGAAGAACAGTCTTAACAGTTTAACTTAGATCAGACACAGATAATCACCAGACATTCTTACAGACCCGCACACAGTCCATCAATAATATGCAGAGTTTGTTTGAAAAATGTCTGAAATGTACGGTAAAAACGGCACCTGTGGATGTAGCAATTTAGGTTTTACAAATTTAACATAAATTAAAGTGGATTTATATAGGCCTATATAATATACTGACAACCAACATAAAAACAGGTGGTAATAAGAAAGCCACACAAAGTTTATCACAAGTATCTATCTTCTGCTTTCACTCTGACTACTCCTGCTGCCATAAGTGATCTAATTGTGAAATCAAATTCCACATCCTGCCGACTTGATCCTATACCTACTGTTTTGCTGAAGTTGTGTGTGCCCGAGGTTGCTCCCTTCATAACACATATGGTAAACTGTAGTTTAGCGTCTGGCGTTGTTCCACCCGAATTAAAAATGGCTGCGGTGACCCCGATTCTTAAAAAACCAGGCCTTGACCACCTAAATATGGATAACTACCGACCTATATCCAATTTAACATTCATGAGCAAAGTCCTTGAAAGGGTTGTTGCTTCACATTTACGAACACATTTGGATGCTAATGGTCTTTTTGAACCTTTTCAATCTGGATTTCGCCCATCACACAGCACTGAAACTGCCCTTCTTCGGGTGGTCGACGATATTCTTTTGTCCATGGATTCAGGGCTGATAAACATTTTGATGCTCCTTGATTTAAGCGCTGCTTTTGATACAGTTTGCCATGAAATATTGATCTCTAGGCTTTCTGATATTGGCATCACTGGCTCTGCCCTCTCCTGGCTCATTTCATACATCAGTGACAGAAAGTATTATATCACTATACAAGGGTTTAGATCTGCCACTGCCTCACTTACACAGGGTGTTCCTCAGGGTTCGGTCCTTGGTCCACTATTATTCATCATATACATCTATCCACTCGGTGACATCATACGCAGGCATGGACTTCAATTCCATTGCTATGCTGACGATATTCAAATATATCTCACCACCAGCTCTGATAGGCCATCTCTACCTGACTCACTCACTGCATGTATCAGGGACATCAAGCATTGGATGTCACTGAATTTCCTCAAGCTAAATGATAAGAAAACCGAGATATTAGTCATTGGCTCTGCTGCCTCAGTCAAAAGGATGGGCCAGTCCTTTGATATTGATGGAATTCACATTAAGCCCTCGTCATCGATTCGTAACCTTGGTGTCTTATTTGATCAAACTCTATCCTTTGGCTCTCATATTTCTTCTCTTGTTAAAAACTCTTTTTTTCATCTTCGCAATATTGCTCGCTTACGATCTTCTCTTACCTTAGCAGATGCTGAAACCTTAATTCATGCATTAATCACATCACGCCTGGACTATTGCAATGCCCTATTTCTGGGTCTTCCCAAAAAATGTATTGCAAGATTACAGTATGTTCAAAACTCTGCAGCAAGAGTCCTCACCGCTACTAGGCGTTCTGCGCACATTACTCCTCTGCTTCACGAACTTCACTGGCTACCTGTGGCATCACGTATCCACTTTAAGGTATTGCTTCTTACGTTCAAGGCACTAAATGGTCTTGCTCCACAATATTTGTCTGACCTACTCCACCCTTACCGTCCTACACGGTCTCTCAGATCAGCTGAACTTGGTTTACTGTCCGTCCCTCGTTTCCGGTTGTCTACTGTAGGAGGAAGGTCTTTCAGTGCTAATGCTCCTCAATTATGGAATTCGCTACCTCTTACACTACGCAATACCTCTTCTGTGGTTACTTTCAAGACCCAGTTAAAAACATATCTTTTTAACATGCATTTTGGATAATGTGATTATATGTATCCTATTTGACTGTAATATATGGGTGTTTAAATGTATTGCATGTACAATGTAAAGCGACCTTGAGCATTTGGAAAGGCGCTATATAAATAAAACTTCTTCTTCTTCTTCTTTCTTCTTCTTCTTTTCAACAATCTGATGTAAATACTAAAATATAGAGGATGCACACAAATACAAAACAGTGCTAACACACAAAGGATGCATGATATATCAGCCACTATATTGTTATCGGCCCGATAAGAAAATTTGGCCGATATATTAAAGCTGACAAAATAATGGATTATTTCCTTCAGCTGACACTTCAGATGCGCACTATTTGAATTGCTTGAAATATGATTGGAATCACTTCAAAAAAGGAAAATACAGTTAAGTGCAACAGTTAAGTCTGTCATATGGGCTACATATGCTTGGGATGTGGCTTTTAATAATGAGACTTGTTTTTTGTCTCATCAGGCTCTCAAAACGTATAAAAAAAAATCTGGATTTCGATTGATCGGCCAATATATCGGTTATCGGCTTTCAAATATAAAGAATTATTGTATCTGACAATTTTCATATCGATGCATTCCTACACATAACGCTAAAATAATGAAATAAACATTCATTTAATAACATAAGATGTAACAAACACCTAATGTAAATAAGTGTTAGAAAAATACTAAGATGAAGCGATTATTTAAATGAAAAAAGAAACATAAAATGTGAAGTATCACACGGTGAATTCTGGGAATGAGACGAAGATTTTCTAAAACGTCTTTTACTGTAAAATTACTTGAAATGTCCTGTTAGATTCATCATAGTTTTTCACTGTATATTGAAAAAACTTAATGTTGTTCACCAATTAATATGTTTTTACTGTAGCATTTTTAAAGTCTTTTAACATTAAAATTATGATCATTTTTAACAGTGCAGATTTCCCTCCCCCATTAAGAGCATGAAGTCAAAGGCAACTGTGTTTTGAGTCTAACTTAGTGATTTTGCAGAATAAGCTGCAAAGTGGACCGGACTTCATGCCAATAGTCAAAGCCTGACTACACGGGCCATGCACCAGAATTTTGGGTACATGCTGATGAGCTAAAAGCAGTCAACTAAACTAAAAAGAGGATCAGAGGCATTGAAAATAATCTAGAAAATTGGAAAAAGTGCATCTAGTCTACTGCTGGAGTCACAATGTCAAGGTTTAAAAACGCTACCATGAGGGACCTCAAAGATTATGCCAGACTCAGAGAAGAAATAGAGGTACAATGGTAAAAGGGGGGAACTGTAGAGAGAGAGAAAACACTGAGGGGGAAAAGAAGAGAGAAAGTAAGATAAAAGAAGAGATAATAGGATTGTCTATCAGGCCCGTCACAGTTTCTAAGAAATTGGGTAAGAGTTCAAGCTGTATTGTCTTACAAAGGAACTACTAGAGGAGACATTTCACAGAAACCTCACCCATGTTCAAAGTTCATTTATGAGAGAGAACAGGTCCGGAGATGGAGAATAGGTAAGATCTCTTGATGTAAACACAGCTTAACACGTCCTACTCTATCCGTTCCCTGAACTGAGAGAAAAGGGGAGATAAGGAAAGACTCCGGGTATCAAATTCACATTATGGTGTATATACAGTGGTGCTCAGAATTAATGGCACCCCTGGTAAAAATGATAAAAAATGGCTATAAAAAATAAATCTGCATCGTTTATCCTTTTGATCTTTCATTCAAAAAATTGGTAAAATTCTAACCTTTCATTGAAGTAAAAGAATTGAAAGTGGGGGGGAAATCAAATTATAAAATAAATATTTTTCTCCAAAACACGTTGGCCACAATTATTCATACCCCTAGAATTTTTTATGAATAAAATATCTATGAAGTATATTCCCATTAATATTTACCTTTTTTAGCACACTAGGGTGACTAGGAACATGAAATTGTCCAGCTATGACTTCTTGTGTTACTGTCACGTTTTGATGTGTTCTGTTCTGTTTTGTATCTTGTCTTCCCTGTCTTTTGTGATTTTTGGTTTAGTCCTGTTAGTTTTCCCGCTCCTCGTTTGTGTCAATTTTCTGCACCTGTTTTCAGTTAATTATCTTGTTTGGTTCAGTTCTTTTAAGCCCTGTGTTTTCCCTCAGTGTTGGTCGATCGACGTCTACGTATGGTTGTGTGTTTTCTGATTTCCTGGAGTTTTGTTCCTGTTTAAGTTTGGAAAGTTTTCATTTTGGAAATTAAAAACTATTATATGGAAATTCCGTGTCCTCGTCTTCAGCACCTGCACAAACCCTGACAGAACGATCGACCATAACAAAAAAAAAAAGGGAATGAACTACGAACTCTGTGTCCCACAAGATGGCCGGACTCTGGAAGAATATGCGGAGATATATCTCCATCTTTTCCGGGACTCTAATTGGGACGAGGAGTCCCTGACACATGAGTTTTGGAGTGGGATGGACGATACCCTCGCTCAGAGACTGTTGTTGGGAGATCTCCACCTCCCATTAGTAAAATTCATTGCCCGTACGCTGTGGGTGTGTGGTTCCTCATTCACCGTGGGAGACATCCAGCCCGATCTCCACGGCCAGCAAGAGCCCATCACCTGCACGCCAACGCCTGAGCCCATTGCATGCACGCCAGAGCCTGACCCGTTTGACGACCTTCCAGAGCTTCTTCCCCCAGAGCCTTCACCGCTGGTCCCATCCAGCCCAATCAAGCCTTCACCGCTGGTCCCGTCCAGCCCGAGTTTCCTGATATGCTGGTCCCGTCCAGCCCCGAGTTTCCTGATATGCTGGTCCCGTCCAGCCCCGAGTTTCCTGATATGCTGGTCCCGTCCAGCCCCGAGTTTCCTGATATGCTGGTCCCGTCCAGCCCCGAGTTTCCTGATATGCTGGTCCCGTCCAGCCCTGAGTTTCCTGATATGCTGGTCCCGTCCAGCCCCGAGTTTCCTGATATGCTGGTCCAATCCAGCACGGAGCCCGTTGACCCAGAGCCAGAGCCAGAGCCCGTTGACCCAGAGCCAGAGCCCGTTGACCCAGAGCCAGAACCGGTTGACCCAGAGCCAGAGCCCGTTGACCCAGCGCCAGAGCCAGAGCCCGTTGACCCAGCGCCAGAGCCAGAGCCCGTTGACCCAGCGCCAGAGCCAGAGCCCGTTGACCCAGCGCCAGAGCCAGAGCCCGTTGACCCAGCGCCAGAGCCAGAGCCCGTTGACCCAGCGCCAGAGCCCGTTGACCCAGCGCCAGAGCCAGAGCCCGTTGACCCAGCGCCAGAGCCAGAGCCCGTTGACCCAGCGCCAGAGCCAGAGCCCGTTGACCCAGCGCCAGAGCCAGAGCCCGTTGACCCAGCGCCAGAGCCAGAGCCCGTTGACCCAGCGCCAGAGCCAGAGCCCGTTGACCCAGCGCCAGAGCCAGAGCCGTTGACCCAGACCCAGAACCCGTTGACCCAGACCCAGAGCCCGTTGACCCAGAACCCGTTGACCCAGCGCCCGTTGATGTCAAGTCAGTTCCCGATCATGAGCCTGTCCTCCCCAAGAAAATTTTGGGGGGGCGCCATACGCCTTCGCCGTGGCCGGCCAAAGATCCACGGAGGCCCGAAAAGATAACACCGCCATGGCCACCTGAAGGGTCTGCACCGCCATGGCCACCTGAAGGGTCTGCACCGCCATGGCCACCTGAAGGGTCTGCACCGCCATGGCCACCTGAAGGGTCTGCACCGCCATGGCCACCTGAAGGGTCTGCACCGCCATGGCCACCTGAAGGGTCTGCACCGCCATGGCCACCTGAAGGGTCTGCACCGCCATGGCCACCTGAAGGGTCTGCACCGCCATGGTCACCTGAAGGGTCTGCACCGCCATGGCCACCTGAAGGGTCTTCACCACCACGGCCACCTGAAGGGTCTTCACCGCCGTGGCCACCTGAAGAGCCTGCACCGCCTTGGACGCCCGAGGGTCTCACAGTTCCGCCCTGGACGCCCGAGAGTCTCACAGCACCGTCATGGCCACGCCCACAGCCTGCTCCGCCTTGGCCACGCCCACAGCCTGCACCGTCGTGGCCACGCCCACAGCCTGCACCGTCGTGGCCACGCCCACAGCCTGCTCCGCCTTGGCCACGCCCACAGCCTGCTCCGCCTTGGCCACGCCCACAGCCTGCACCGTCGTGGCCACGCCCACAGCCTGCACCGTCGTGGCCACGCCCACAGCCTGCTCCGCCCTGGAGGCTTCCTGGACCTGCACCATGCCCTCGTCAGCCTCCAGGGCGCCCACCCTCCCACCCCTTTGGATGTTATACGGCGCGAGGACGCGCCTTCGGGGAGGGGGGAGGTACTGTCACGTTTTGATGTGTTCTGTTCTGTTTTGTATCTTGTCTTCCCCTGTCTTTTGTGATTTTTGGTTTAGTCCTGTTAGTTTTCCCGCTCCTCGTTTGTGTCAATTTTCTGCACCTGTTTTCAGTTAATTATCTTGTTTGGTTCAGTTCTTTTAAGCCCTGTGTTTTCCCTCAGTGTTGGTCGATCGACGTCTACGTATGGTTGTGTGTTTTCTGATTTCCTGGAGTTTTGTTCCTGTTTAAGTTTGGAAAGTTTTCATTTTGGAAATTAAAAACTATTATATGGAAATTCCGTGTCCTCGTCTTCAGCACCTGCACAAACCCTGACAGTTACAGGAGTTTAAATATGAGGAAGCACAAAGGCCAAATTCCCTTAATCATCCATCACAATGAATAAAACCACAGAACATGGTTCTGATGTGCATCTAAAGATTGTTGAGCATCACAAAATAGAAAGTGGATGTAAGAAAATAGCTAAAGAATTGAAAAATCCCATTTTGACCATCAGGGCAATAATTAAGAAGTTATAATCAACTAAAGATGTTACGATTCTGCCAGGAAGAGGACGTGTGTCTATATTTTCTTAATGGACGGTGAGGATGAAAGTTTGAGTGGACAAAGACTCTTCAATGATCACAGATGGAGAATTGCAGAGATTAGTTGAGTCTTGGGGTCAGAAAGCCTATTAAAAAAAATCAAACAACCCCTACATCACCACATGTTGTTTGGGAGGGTTTTAAGAAAAATGCTCCTCGCTCATCCAAATACAAACTCCAGCATATTCAGTGGTCAGACACGATTGGATCTTCAAACAGCACAGGCTTCTGTGGTCAGATTAAACTAAAAAAAGAGCTTTTTGGCAGCAAACACGCTAGATGGGTTTGGTGCACACAAGGATAAAAAGTATCCCATGTGTACAATTTAATATACCATTGGATCTTTAATGTTGTGGGCATATTTTTCTGCTGGAGGTCCTGGACTTCTTATTCAGATACATGGCATTGTGGATTCTATCAAATACAAACAGATAAAAAATCAAAACCTGACGCCTTCTGCTAGAAATCTTATAATGGGCCATGGTTGAATCTTCCATCAGGACAACGATCCAAAACAAACATCAAAATCAACACAAAAATGTGTTAGGGAGCACAAAATGAAGCTTCTGCCATGACCGTCCCAGTTCCCTGACCTGAACCATATAGAAAATGAGTGGCTAAACTGAAGAGAAGAAGCACAAACATGGATCTGGGAATCTGCAGGATCTGGAGAGATTCTGTATGGAGGAATGGTCTCTGATCTCTTGTCAGGTGTTCTCCAAACTCATCAGGCATTATAGGAGAAAACTCAGAGCTGGTATCTTGGCAAAAGGAGATTGCAAAAAGGTATTTAATAAAAGGGTATGAATAATTGTGGCCAACGTGTTTTGGGGAAAAACATTTATTTTAAATTGTGATTTCCCCCCCACTTTTAAATCTTTTACTTCAATGAAAGGTTAGGATTTTGCCAATTTTTTTGAATGAAAGATCAAAAGGATAAACGATGCAGATTTATTTTTTATAGCCATTTTTTATCATTTTTACCAGGGGTACCATTAATTCTGAGCACCACTGTATGTACTCTGCCTTCCGTTACCAGATATCCTCAAAAAAATTGCTACAGCTTTCTTAATATGCATGAGTGTGTTTGAGTGTGTATAGGGAACAGGGCCGAGCAAGATATTAGATGATTTATTCACTATTTTACTAATACAAGTTAAATATCATTGCAATGATTTTTAAAAAGCTTTTTATTTGGTCATTATTGATAATGCTTTTTCTAAAACCTGTAGGCCAGTTCCATACCTGCTCCTCCTCTCATAATTTACGAGCATGAAAGAGCTATAAATGAAATATTTTTCTTTCCATTTCAGGGAATTAATAGACTGTCTGTTTTAAAGATTTGTCATCACTCAGAAAGGTTTGTGGAAGTTCAATGTAGCATTTTACATGTTTTGAAATGTTTTACCCAAAACAAGAAAATGTGTGGTCAGTAAGATTGTCTTTAATAAATGAATACTTTTATTTAGTAAGGATGCATTAAATTAATCAAAAGTAACAGTAAAGGCATTTATCATGTTACAAATGTCTTCAATTTTAAGCAAATTATTTCTTTTGAACTATCTATTTAAACCAAAACCTTAAAAAAATGATCAAAGTTTCCATGAAAATATTAAGCAACACAACTCTTTTCAACATTGATAATAATAAATGTTTGCAGAAACATAGCATATTAGAATGATTTCTGATGGATCATGTCATAGTTGTTCATCGGCCGAGCATCCAAGGAAAAACGTGAGATACTCTGTTAATTTTAACCAATCAAACATTTGATTGAGATTCGGGAAACTCACTGATTGGTGGATCTCACATCGGGTCATGGACATCAGAAACAAACACAGGGAAACACACTTATTTAGAGATACCAAACACTTACACGTGTCCTAACCAGACACGGTGCAATAAGATTCCAGCGACAAATAATTTGTCTGTCCACACTAGAAGTGACGCGACTGTGAGATGCGTCACAGCCAATCAGAAAGCGTGTGGGCGGGCTCTCCCGTCACGTAATCTTGACGGCACTCGCAAGTACATAATCAAATTCACAAATATTACACAATTTAAACAATATCAAAAATACAAAGGTTACTACAACAATCTTTCTCAAAGAATACAATAGTTTGTTTACAGGTTGAAAGTTCTTGTTTCCATTTGTTCATTTCAAGATCTTAGGTAAATTATCCATTGTTGCCTTTACAGCTACAAAACTGGGAGCACTAAATGATATTCAAAGTCACATTACACACTTTTAACATTAAATACAGCACATAAACAGTACCTGAGATTATCATTGCCACACTTTGTGCTTGTTGTTCCAGCGCGATGTCGCAGAACAATAGAAACTATTTCTAAAATAGAATCGTCGCGTGTCGCGGCTGGTTAGGACAAAAACTCTGATTAACATGGAAAAGATACCTTTTATTGTGTGTCGTTGTGTGTTAGGACACGGTGTTAGAGACAAATAGACTCAAACAGGGCAGAAAACCAAGTTAATTAAATTAACTGGAGCAACAGCCACCAACACTGCTCCAAACAAACCCTCTGACAAAACAAAGCAGCAAACACTGCACAAACAGAATCAGACTTGACAGAGAAAGCATAAAGCTCAACTTCCCAATGGTACATAGCATCTTTGTTTGGGTTGTGAATTTCTCATGTGAACTCTCTTTCTTCTTCCTTTCCTTCTATCTCTCACCCTCCCTCTAGCTTAATCTCCTGTCTCTTCTTCTATGAGGCTGACAGCACAAATCTGTTGTCATGACCTTTATCTGAGAGGCTGACAGTGAATGGTCACAGAATGCAGTCACAGATATTCACACACAGCTTCTGGTCACCTACTCACAGACAATTAACCTCACTGTCTCCAACATCTGGCAATGGTCAACACATTTATTTCAACACATCTACCCATGTTCTAGCTGCTATACAAAATTCAAAATTCTAAATAATGCTCCAAAGCCATAGATAGTGTGGATTTACTGTAATGTCCATTAAGGGCAGTGAGCTTTGGTTTTTTTTTAGACCTGGAACAGTAGCGCACTTACTTCCTGTCACATACATTCGCTCTCAAGTGGCCAAGATCGCAAATGTAAGTCCAATGAATGACATCTTCTTGTGAGTAGACTTTATGACACTAAGTAACGTGACATACAGAAACTGAATGAAGTTTGATATTGCCGAAACGTTGCCGATTTTGGCGTGTGTATACATGAATTGATCAACGTTTTAGTGGTTTCAGAAGAACTAAGTTAAACCTCTGAGGATTACGTTTACTCACCTTTATGGAGCTTGAAACTTTTGGAGAGTACCATTGACTTTTATTGTATGGAAAAAAACAGCTGAAAGTTTCTTCAAAATAGTTTGTGTTCAACAGAGGAAAGAAAAGCATACAGGCTTGGAACAACATGAACACATGATGTTAGAATGTTCATGTTTGTGTAAACTATTCTTTTAAATGCATGCAGTTAAACCCACTTTTACATTCTTATCAGTTCTTGCTTTCCCTGGGAATCGAACCCATGACCTTGGCGTTGCAAGCGCCAACGCTCTGTTTGAGCTACACCTGAGCCTGCGTTCTGCTGTGTCCTGTCCGAGCGAGGGGGAGGGCTGGAGAAGGCTCTGAATCAGCAGGGGAGAGGGGCAAGCAGGGCCCAAATCTGCTGCTCACTCCGAGCTGCAATGAAGCACTTAGAGGCGGTGTTGAATTTCACACTCCTGCCCCGTCCAGTCCAGAATGGCCATTTCACTGAGGAAATTCAAAACCAGCCATGCAGTTAAGAGCAGGCGACCCTTAATTACAGCCCAAGAAGCCCTTCACAGGGTGTTTATGACTGGAAAATGAATTAATGATCAGTTCAGTGTGCATGGCAATAAGGTGCTGAAAGAGAAGGGCTGAATCTGTTGTGTCTGATCATGTTCAGAAGGGATGCATCTGTGAGAGAAAGCATGTATATTACACAGAGAGATGACAGAACCTTTCATAAGGAAGATTAGGTCTGATATCTGCTACAAGAAAACACAATCACCTTGCTGGAGCAGCTGATGGAGTGACATGATAAAGGTGCATCTCTATGCCCACAGACTTCCAACCTACTGGAAAGCCCTCACAAAGATTCAGGATCTAACCAGGTTGGCCGAGAAGTTATTCAATCTTGCAGGTGACAAAACTGTGTCATTGATATGATGCAGATTTTGTAAATATTTTTCAAAATGAATTGTATTAATTAATTACTACAATTATCTGAATATACCTATTCTATGATTTGTATGTTTTTAATTTCTAAAATAACATTTTGTTTAATAATTTTTTGGGATATAATATTAAATATGTCAGGGTTATTCAACTGTTGTGATATCACAAAGAACGCATCCTTAAAAACAAAAGTAGTTTGGCATTATACTTTATTTTTATTTCACGAAGTAAAAGCAAGCAATGAAGCATTTTTGTAAAAAATACTACAAATATTTAAAAACTTCAAAGTCATGTGGTTCAACCAACATACAAAACAAGACTGTGTCAAGGTAATCACTTAAACTATCAAAGTTATGTCTAGGTTAATTCAGGCTCTAATGTCATGTGGTGCAACTTGCCAAAAACACTTCTTAATATTATTGAATTAATAAACATTAAAACTAGGGCTGTATAGAAATAAAACCAATTACAAGCATAAATAAATACAATAGAACAAAGATACAAATGAAATAAATAGTGCTTTATGTTTTTCAGGTAAGTCTAACAGTATTAGCAAAAGAAATGTAATAATCAATAATAATGTAACACTGCATAGTCTTCACTGTATAATGAAATATACAGTGTATACTAAACATAAATATATAAATAAATGTGTGTAGCTTTGTTACAGCTACAAAAGAGATTTTCTCTTTTTATTTTGTTGTTTGATTAACATGACAATGACAAATGGTTGAAAATTGCTTGAATGTTTAAACTGACAGGACATAAAAAACTTCCAAATTATAAACTTTGCAATTAATCCGTGAATCATATATGTTTCAAACCATGTTGTAGGTCCGTCTGGATCACAGATTATATATGATCAATACTTCGTACATCATACATCCTGCGATGTAATATCACGGATGCACACATCGTGATATCGATGCTAAAACGAACAGTGCTTGGCTGCTTTACATGTCAGTCAAATAGCCTGTCAAACTTTATGCTGGCAAGAAGGCATGTTACATAAATATATCGTGTGAGAATATATCGCATTCGCAATACAAAAATACAACAATATGTATCGTAGATAGTGACAATATGTACTGTGTGTATAGTTCACCCAAAATAAAAAAATACTTTTTAAATTATTTATTACAGAGTTTTAGTGTCCGTACTACATTAAACTAAAACTACTATATATAATGTTGAATATAATGTATAATATGCAATGGGTGAATATTTGTGGGCCCTGATAATGCCAAATGTCTAATGTTACCAGTAAAAAGTGGCCTACATTATTTTAAATATATCTAGTCAGTGTTAGAGTTTCAGCATATTTGTCTAAAATAATTCTGTATTTTCAGCATAAGAATTATGAATATTTTTATTCTGGTGTCACCATTGTCCTATGCATTGTGTTATCTGCACCAAGTCAAATATAGCATTTTAATCAACAGTACATTTTTTGTTAACCTTTTATCACAGTCTTGGAGTATTGCAATAATATTGTATGGTGATTTCAGTATCGTGATATGTATCGAATCGTGACATGAGGGTATCGTTACACCCCAACTAGGAAGTCATAATTCTGTCTACAGGAGGTCTGACAGAAAAAAAAGAGTGATAAGAGGATGGATGGAAGAAGCAGCCAGGACTGCAATCCAGCAAAGACAGAACAAAGCCATAAAGAGAAAGATGCTCTATGCCGCTATACAAGTCTGAGATAGTCCCTGGAAAGCTTGTGAAAGGAAGAGGTTCAGCCAAGGGACAAAGTCTAGTTCAATTTTCCAGTGAGTTTTCACACGGTGTACACCTCCTCAGTAAAAATCTCCCTAACTGCTAAGTACGTTCCCCATGGTCAACAAACCTCAATCCCTTAATGAAAACACAATTAACCAAACAATGCCCTCGTTAAATAAATTGCCCTTTCTAATTGGATGCCACCGCAACAGCACTGAACACCCCGATTGCAACCGACACAAACAAAGTCTGCATGGAAAACAAAGCTAAACGAGAAGATCTTGAGCAATCACATTTGTCTTTTATTGAGACTTTTGTCAAATTTAAAATCTTACATGCCAGCAAACACAGTTTAAATGCTCTAAAATCATCTAACACAATCTAATGGCAATTCGTAACTATTTTACGTTTTGGCGAATTGGTGACTAATTCGTATGAATTTGTACAATCTTTTTCATACGATTCGCCTATGAATCAGTGACGGTTATATTCAGGGGTGGACCTTCATGTTCTTTTTCCTAAAAATCTTATGTTTTCGTACGTTTTTTCAATTCAAATTCATATGAAAACGCCACCTCATAAAATATTTATGTTTACCTGTGCTGTGAGATTGTTGAAAATTCATCCCTAGTTGAGATCTTCACAAACTGTCATCTTTCATATTTGCTTTGCATGCACTGAATATTCCATGTGGAAAAAAAGGGATTTTTTTTGCAGCTTTAGAGGAACAGTCTGGAATAGTGGTGGATGATCGTTTTCACAGTCAAATCTCTTTAGCCTACACATATGACCTATAAAATCCAGTGCTAAAGAGAGAAAAAATATCATACACAGCCTTTCAATCCCATTCAACCAGAGGAATGACACATTATAGGAGCGTTTGTGATGCGCAGGATAGCCTAAATCCTCTTTCTTACCAGAGGCACGCTGACCAATTCAGTTCCATCATTGCTAAATCAGCTGCATGCATAATGCCCGCTTGAGATTACAAATGATTATGGTAAAAATAACAAAACTCCAGTCTGACCTTTGACCGTCATCTGTGCGCTCTATTAGACGGGACGTCCGTCTCCAGTGCTGGCAATCTGGGCCTTCTCTCTCTTTATTGAAGGCTCTTATTTTGGGAAAGATTCAAATTTGCCGTAGAACGGCACGTCACAAAAAAAGCAATTTCGAGCAGTGACGTGATGTTGCAGATGCGAGCCTTTCCCTCCCAACACGATTTCCACAATCTAAATTTATGGAGACGATGACACGTGGGATTTTTTTTATATTCATACCATCCAGATCCATTCAACAGCTTTAGATAGAGGGTTTAAATAGGGTCACAATTTCACACAAAAATATGTGCGCCATGAACATTTACTATACAAAACTGACAACATTTTAGCGGACATCCATCCAGCAAGGGAAAACTAGTAGCCACCAGTAGGCCTATGTGATAAATCAATACATTTACAAAATACTAAACCACAAACTATCTGCGGTCACGCAGAATACTTGCAAAACTCTGCCAAATCCATAAACACTATAATTTCAGCCTTTTATAAAAAAAGTTAAAGTACATTTAGGTCAAAGTTCTGAGGGAGCCAGTTGCGGAGACGTTGGCGTAAGCCAGCTGAGAGACGCAGAAAACACTTGCCTTGCAAGATTTCTAAGCAGGACGCAATTACCAACAAGCACAAACTATAATTTCAAACAAATCATGTCTGGAACTGCAAAACCAAGCTTGTCTCTAATTGACTGATTCATCTGTAAATCACAAGTACATCATTTCTGAACAAGGGCTGACAGCACTAATAGATTTATATATCTTGCTTTTACAGACTGTAACTTAATAACATGCGGAAAAAACAGGAGAAATGATGGTGCGCTCCATAATTCGGAGACGGTGGACATACACATCAATGAACTTACACCGAAAGCTATGCCCACGCACTAAATAAATGGAAACGCTCAGATGGAGGGAACCGCTTTGACTAAACAGTCTTTTGTTTGGAGACTGGTGGCTGGTACTGAGAGAGTACCGTGTGCACAGCACATTCCAGAGCCTCGGTCCAGAAAACAGCACATTTGTAAATGAGATCAGTAAAAAAAAAGAGAGCTTGGGATATTTTTAGACCATTTCAGCACTAAAAAACTATTCAGATTCCCTCCTTTGGTCACAGAGATAAAAGGAGAACACTGTGATGACAGTATTGAACTCGATTTTTAAAAGTTCCCAAGCTATATAAGCAATGATTTTCTAAGCCTTTTACATTTGTTTAGTAAATACTAAATGGTTAAAAATCATTGAATTAACAATATTTTTTTCAATGTAAAAAAATATACATATGCTGCCTTAAACTTTAAGTAATTTCAACCTAAATTACATTAAACTGACTTTAAAAAAAATTAGTTGAATCTTACAGAACTTATTAAAAAAACAGTTGCTTGAGTTAAAGCGATTTAAAAATATGTTGTCATAACATATTAATCATATTTTTAATCTATACATTTTTCCATTACTGAAAATTACAGTTTCAAAAATCCTAACACTTTGGGGTTTTCCTTGCCTTTGGGACCCTGTTTATGGCAGAATGTTTCTGGTGCATTATGTAAGCTCAATTATGTTGTCTTCTGTTGCGCAATGACACTACGTGACACTTACATGAGTTTTAATAGAAAATGCAACCAGATTTGTTACCTTGTTCAGTCGTCGTCATGCCCAAGATTCCACATACCTGTCACTGCAAGGGCAACATACTACAAATCACGACTCGTGAAAGAAACGTCAGTAGTGGGTGTGATCATAGCGAAACTTTAAACCCATCGAAACTGAAAATCTGATATGTTCCTCAGACAAGAAATACAACATATGTTGAAACTATATTATTTTGGAATTTTGTGAATGTGATGGGAATATATTAGTATACCAGCGCGGTGTAGTAAGTATAAGCATGTAAGCTTTTTTTCAATCCTCTAAGGATTTTTCTTGAGAAACTATAAAAATAGGATTATTGTCTTCAAAGTAGCGCAGTATTTGAGCCACTTACTCAGTAAGCCGGGCAGGAGAATTCCTGACTGGTGTAAAATTCAATTATCATAATGCTGGTAAGTATGCAAGTACCGAGAGTCTGTGAAAGGGAGATGGAAAGGAATACAGTGTCAGGAACCTGACCATAAATGTAGAAAATCCACAACAACTCTAAATCACATGATGCTGCATGTTTACTTTGTCGGATTGCAGGAGTTTGTTTAAAAATAGTTTCTTTCATGCACAGTGTATCAAATTAACTAAATATTTCATTCGGGGGCCCAACTTCTCAAAAGATCTTTAACAGTGTCGTAAAATCAACTATTTAAGCATTTTCATTTGCCATCATGGTTTTTTAAGCGATGTCCTCTGTTGAGACTGTGTATTTTGTTGTAGCCTACTTAAGGATCCGCTTCATATACTTCATCAAAACCAATAGTCAGATATCACTAAACTTTAACCCCTCTGCTATATCACAAAGTAGAATGTGACTGTTATTGAATTTAGTAACATTGTTTATTGAAACATACGATTCCAATAAAACGAGATTTCTATGGCAGAAATCCTGAAAGAAAACATGAAACAAGGTCAAATTTTACATTGAGGATGTTAAAGCATGCCATAAAGTTGCATTTTTGTTTACAGTTCTCATAAGATTAGGGGGAAAAGTCATGAAGAGTCATCCAAATTTTCTGAAGAAACTTGATCAATTTATATGACGAACAGATTTAATTTAGGCTTTTATTCACATTAACACTAATCAGCGAACATAGAAGCTCTGAATGAACCTCATTGCTTCTTGCAGAAGCTCAAACGTGCTGCGTAACACAAGAATGAACCTCATTGCTTCTTGCAGAAGCTCAAACGTGCTGCGTAACACAAGAATGAACCTCATTGCTTCTTGCAGAAGCTCAAACGTGCTGCGTAACACAAGAATGAACCTCATTGGTTCTTGCAGAAGCTCAAACGTGCTGCGTAACACGCAAATGAACCTCATTGCTTCTTGCTGAAGCTCAAACGTGCTGCGTAACACGCGAATGAACCTCATTGCTTCTTGCTGAAGCTCAAACGTGCTGCGTAACACGCAAATAAACCTCATTGCTTCTTGCCTGCCAAGCGAAAATGCTTGAGCTTCCGTTTACCACAACTGATGTGTAAGTTGAATGTTTATGTGAATAAAAGCCTGAATTAAATTTGTTCATCGTTATAAAGCGATTGTGTCTTTTGATACAATTTGGACTAAACTGCTCAATACATATGGATTAGTTTTACAATCTCTTTATGAACTTTTTCAATCGTCAAAGTGGTAGTTGCATAGCTGTCTAAGTATAGCCTCGTGAGACCATCCTGATCTCGCGAGCTTTCAAGGTTTCACTCGCAGATCAGTCTGGATACTTTCCGTTAAAGAAAATTTGGGAGCAGTTCACCAAACGAACGTCCAATCAGCGTTGGCTTTGAGGCGGGTTGAGGTGTGACGCAACGAGAAGCGCGACAGTTCAGTCTTAAGAACATGGCGGCTTCAGCGGATGAAACTAGCATCAGTGTGGCTATCGAGCAAGTTTTATCGGAATAACAGAGTTATTACGGAATTACAGAGCTAACGAGCCTTTACCTGCAGCAGCAAGAGTAGCCTGGCTTGTGGTTGTGTTTTCGTCGTCGCTCTCATATGCTTCGTTAATCTGATTGGTTGATTTGGCCCGTCTATCACCAACATAGGCCAATCAGCTAACCAGTATTTTCGCCCCTTACCAAAACTACTTCAACGGAAGGTTTCCAGATGGATATGCGGAGCAAATCCATCTGGCGGAGTCAGGTTAGTCTAAGTAGGGACAGAAAGCTCTCAGATTTCAACATAAAGATCTTCATTTGTGTTCCGAAAATGAACGATGAAAGTCTTACGGGGTTGGAACAACATGGGTAAGAAATTAATAACAGAATTTTCATTTTTGGGTGAATAACCCTTTAAATACCATTGAAAACAATCACACTTTTCACATCAAGGTCCAAGTTTCATTCACTTGCAGAGAAGCAGTCTAATGTGCACTTCTTGCCATGCTAATTCATTCAAAGCACTCTCACCTCAGTGAATTACATTTATATAAACTATAAACAACAATATAGATATTTATCTTTATTGTTTTACAATGTGGAATGACTCCATGGCGCGAGCACACAACATGTAGAAAATGACAATGGACATTCTCAGCAGCCATCATTTCATTCTTTCTCTAATATGATGTCTCAAAACAAAAACAAACCAGAAGCGGCATCTAAACTGTAATCAACAGATGACCCTCACTGTTACACGGATGTGTCAAATCCAGCAACTTTAAGGAGGAGGCGGTTGGGATCTCTAGTCTATTGTGGCAACAGAGCTGGTAGAGACAAAAGACGAGCGCGAGAGAGACAATCACTCAAAGTGCTCCTGTTTCTTTCTCATTTTGCATTGCAACATATACACCGATCGTCTCGATTTAGAAGCAATATTCACGTAGACGCGTTACTGGACACAGTTTTTGCCAGGAAAGCACACCAAGGCAACTTTAAGCGAGCCTTTTATTACTCTAGTTGACATGTTAGTGTTCTTTTTCTTACCTTGCAGTAACTCCTGATAGATCGGGCTTTAGGACACGCAGAAAAACACGCTCTCTTTGCAGACTTGGGTTGGTAAGACGATGCGTGGAGAATGTAAATCCGTTTCGGTGAGTTTTTGTCCGTGGGCCCAGGCTGCTGCTCTCTCTCTCTCTCTCTCTCTCTCTCTCTCTCTCTCTCTCTCTAACCCTCGGTCTGTGTTCACTGTTCAACCTCTCGCTCTCTCAGCCAGCAGCGCGAGTCAATGCACGGGTGACGTCACCGCTGCCATGGCACAGCGCGCGCGAGGAGGGAGGCGCGAGAGCTCTGGAGGTGCTGATGATGATGATGGAGGGGCTGCTCAAATATTATTGAAAAACTTACAGTATATTAAATACTAACGAAGTATGGTAAAGTTTACAAGCAAGTGGAAGTTAATACATGAATGAGAGCAGTGTCCTCATATTGCAATACGTTTAAAATGAAAGTGAAAGATGCGCCTAGTACATAGGCTACTACTTATTTTACAATAAATAAATAAATGATCCGTAATGTAGTTGAAGGTTTAGACTGTCTAATCATGGTATGACTTACATTATTTTAACTAAAATATTTCAACATTATTAGTAAAAAATTTTTTTAAAAAATAAAAAAGTTTCCTGGGGGAAAAGGGAATAAACAATGGTCCACAAATATTGCATAGTTATTTAAAAAAAAAAATGTTATAGTTTCCCTGTAACGTTTTCATTTTGGGATTATAAATTTGATATTTCCATCTTCCTGCACCAGAATATATATATATATTTACTACAAAAAAAAAAAAAAAAAAAAAAAAAAAAAAAATATATATATATATATATATATATATATATATATATATATATATATATATATATATATATACATACAAAAATATATATATATTTAGTAAATTATTGCTGCATGCTGTATGGTTGTACATTAGATACGATTTCTTATCCTAGGGTACAACGGGGCAAAAGGCACACCTTAAGTAAAATGTGCTTTTCAATCCCATTGTGTATGATTGCAGAAAAAAAATGTTTACTGGACATTGATGGAGTAACAGATTTTGTGTGAAAATAAATCGTAAAATTGGTTTGTTTGTTTGTTTGTTTGTTTGTTTGTTTGTTTAAAAATCTTAGGCTATAAATGTATGAGGTGGCAAGGTGTGCCTTTACCCCACTCACGGAGTAAAACCATGCATGCGGAAAAAAGGCACACATTATTTACAAATAGGCTACTTTAGATAAAATAAGTTAATACTTGTTCAAAAAGATCACTTTTACTAAGTTTGTACTATTCATTTTTCTTCAATAAATACTGTCATTAAAATGTTAATTTTAAAAATACAGAGACATCATTATTTTAAAAAGTAAAGATTCTGAAAACATTCAATGAGAGAACCCATAATAACTCAATATCTTTACAGTAGTAACAAATAAACATGACATTTTATTATATGATATTAATATCATATTAAATATGATGGTTTCATTATAAATATGGTGATTAAGGATGCTCCATATATTAAGGTGGACACCCAAATATGATATTTACCATGTGAATCTAACCATGTCATGTCAGCAAATGGAAAAGTCAGCCAGCTGTTTATTATCATGTTAATAATTGTGTCTTTAGCCCCAACAGCTGGGTCGCCTTTTACCCCAAATACCATACTTTTACATATTCTGCCCTTATTAAAGGTGCCCTAGAATGTGAAATTGAATTTATGTTGGCATAGTTAAATAACAAGAGTTCTGTACATGGACATGACATACAGTGAGTCTCAAACACCATTGTTTTCTCCTTCTTATTTAAATCTCGTTTTTGAAAAACACCCCTGAAAAACAGGCGAATCTCCACATAACACCGACTGTGACGCAACAGTCGGGATCATTAATATGTACGCCTCCAAAGATTTGCATATGCCAGCCCATGTTCAATGCCAGGCGGAACTGCGCAGCCGAGTCATCAAAACAAGCGAGGATCAGAGAGAAAATGGCAGATCATGGAAATAAATGCTATGTTCCAGGCTGTGCAGGGGATGTGAGGACTTTTCATACCCTTCCCACAGAAAAGGAATGTCAACAGGCGTGGTTGATGTTTATCTTTAATCGGATACCGCAACAGTTTAATTTGAAGTTGTTAGTTTGCTCTGCCCATTTCACCACGGACTTATTTTCTAACCTGGGACAATATCAAGCTTCTCTCAGTGAATAAATTATACAGAAAGCGATCAAAGAACAATCTTTCCACACAGCGCGAGCTTATCTGAACACTTGCCAAACTCGTTATGAAATCAATGACGCATGTTACACTGCACCACGAAGCTCTTACTACATCATCGTGCTTGCATTGGTGAAAGCATTAGAGAGAGTACAGAAACTGCGTTGCAATGATAAGATCTTCAGTCTTATGATCAACAGACTGTCATCTGCTCAATGCTCATCACGGCAACATTTTATGTGATGGAAATAGATTTAAATACTTTATAAACATCTCACGATTCGTTAATCTCGATAACTGTAATAGTAAAAACGTATAATAGCAGTAGTAAAGGTATTCGAGAGAGTTTCACATGTAATGCGTAGCTATTTCATATGCAAGCATGTCAGCCAATCACAGCAGTGGCCGGTTACACTGAGTCCCACAGCAGCCAATCACAGCAGTGGCCGGTTACACTGAGTCCCACAATAGACACGCCCCTTCAAACAGAGTGTTCAAATCAGCCTAAAATCAGGCTAGGAAAAATGCCTTTTATTTCTAATTTATGACTATTTTTTATCTAAAAAACATACTAAAACTATAAGGGCAACCCAGGAAACATTATAAAATAATAAAATAACCCCATTCTAGGGCACCTTTAAAAAACTGTTGCTTTAATTTCCTTGAACAAAACTGAAAATCATTAACAAGACCTTTGTCTCAAAATATAGTCAGTAATTGTATCGATTCTCATTTGCTACTAAATCTACAACATTTATAAAAAAAAATAATAAAAAAAAACATTAAATATGAGATCATTAGCGCAGAATCAATGTGTTGCTGTTCGATATCTCCAAGGACAAATTATCACGTTCATCATTAAAACCAGTTGTTTCAGGGCCAGATCACCGCAAATTGAAAATTGTGCCATCATTTACTCACCCTCAAGTTGTTCCAAACCTCAGCTGTATGAGATTCTTTCTTCTGCTGAACACAAAAGAAGATCATTTAAGGTAAGCATTCTGTTGACAGTCGGGAAAAATACTATGGAAGTCCCATTAATTCTCTGGTTACCACCTTTAAATATTCTTATGTGTTCAGCAGAAGAAAGAAACTCAGTGTGGAACTACTTCAGGGAGAGTAAATGATCAACTTCAGTAAATTCAGTAAATGATGAAAAAAACCACTGTGCTGGGCTGATATTTGTGGTTTAAAAGAGAATAAAGTCAAATGCGCCTTTAACCCTGATGCGCCTTTAACCCTGGGGTTTTCGCAGTGATGCCAGATGAACCATTGTGTGAAAGAACCTTTCAGTTTCAGTGGACATTTCTTAAAAGACCTTTTTTAATCATCACAAAAAAAAAAACCTTTCCAGACGTTCCACTATGAAGAGCTTTTTTGTGCAAAGGAAAGATTCCAAGAGTGTTCAAATTTCTTCATGATACAACATACCATTATTTTTAAGAGTGTACTACCAAACCAGAGAGCAAATGATACATGGATGCTTCACAGGCTTATAAAGTCCTTCATGACACAAAATGGGGTCATGTTGTGACATTGACAGGCTAGATCCTTCTTCTATTTCCCTTCAAGCTTTTAGTAAAAGCTGTAAATGTTTTCAGCAATGTATCATTGCACTGAACATTTTTATTCAAAGAACTATAATAGACACTATAACCGTGTCTGCTGCCAAAACTTGACTGGAACTGCAGACTACACTGTAGTAAAATGTCACCCCATCGTTGTCACATGAAAGAATATAAGTCTGATTCACCACCGAGATTTTTATAGTTTCAGGAGATGGGGGAAAAAACACACATAGCCTATTTATTGGATTTTGATGAGAGTTTCTCTCAGGCTGGAGAACGATGTTTTATTGGCTCAATAATGGACTCCAATGCAATGACCGAAAGTGCTTTCATCTGAGTAGTTTTCTGTGGCAGTTTAATCATGCTTCTTCCCTTTAGTTTAATTAAATCATGCATAATACAAGTGTTTATTGTGAAAATGCAAGAAATTGTCTGAGAAGGACAAAGTTTATCACATTTTGAACTGGAGCTGTAGCTAATATTAATGATGGTTAACTGTTAATATTAGCTACAGCTAACAAGATAAACAGTGCAAAGAAAGGCCAGTTTAGGGAACTATGAATGTAATATCCTGGAACTAATACACAAAAGTCACAAAATCATTAGCAGAATATAAGGCGGGTTCTGTTGAGTTGTGACCCAAAATATGAGTCACTTATGCAAAATGACCTTCCATTTAGTAGAATCGAGTCAAATTAAGCAGATGCCAACATGGAGAAATCACTGGACATGTCTACAAAACACAATATGGATTATCTAAACCGATGTATTTATATACAGCATCTGTGTCTCTCCCGCATGAACTGTGCCAGTCTGCTGTGTTTTAAATTCTCACAACTGGGCATCACGCCTAGTCCTGTGTTGGAAGAACATCATTGTGATCCTCCGCATGTTACAGACTGAAAACATGGAAAACGGCACATTCCAATCATGGATTTGTGCCTGGCACGTTCTGATTTCACATGGCAAAGCTGCATCCAAAAAATATTAAAGCCTAAATTTAAGATTTAAGTTTGTTTTAACATAAACTAATAAACTTAATGTGATGCATCACATAAATTGAATATAGGTAACATAAATGAAACGGGTAAGATTTCTCTGTTTAAAAAAAAATGTGGCATAGATTTTTTACAAATTTGCATTTATCTAATTTAATTTAAATACAAATATATATTTTTTTATCCCAACAATTTGGAAGTAATTAGTTTGTTGTTCCCACTTCATATTACTGTGGGTGTTTTTAACTTCTACCAACATTTAAATTAACCATTTGATACAATGCACTTATTGTGTACATACATGTTTTTACATAGCACTTGCATTTTTTTAAAAAATCTGCATATAATTACAGCTGTAAATCATTGCTCTAATCACATCTATAATTACATTGGTAAGCCTTCACTAACACCTTAAACTAACCCATCCCACCAAACCTATTCTTAACCTTACCCGTATGGCTCAATAACAGCAAAAGTGGATTCACTTTATTTTACAGAATGTGCAAACACGTTTACTTACAATGTACTTTCCTAATAAAGTACTGGGTAATATGTGGTAACTACATGGGTTAAGGTTAGGTTTAGGGGTAGTTTCAGGATTACCCAGTACTTACAATTTTTAGTATACTACAAACAGTAAATGTACATGGGGAACAGGACTGTAAAAAAAAGAGTTACTGCGTTTTGCAATACAACATGCACACAATAAGTACATTGCACTCATTTTTTGATGTAAGTACATTATGGTAACCAAATATAAAGTGACCAGTTTGTTTATGTTAAAACTGTGCCATTTAAATACATAATCTTAAATCTTGGTGTGAATATGCCTATTATGTTGGTCCTGCCAAAACACCGGCCCACTGAGGCATGGACTCTACAAGACCCCTGAAGGTGTCCTGGGATCTGGCATCAAGACATTATCAGCAGATCCTTCAAGTGCTGTTGCGAGGTGAAGCCACCATGGCTCGAACTTCTTGGTCCAGCACATCCCAGATGCTCTGAAAAAGATGGGGAATTTGGAGGCCAGTGCAACACCTTGAACTCTTCATCGTGATCCTCAAATCGGACGATGTGTGCAGTGTGCTTTGTCCTGCGAGGCCACATCAACCAGGGAACACACCTGTCATGAAGGAGTGTACCCGGTCTGCAACAATGTTTATGAAGGTGACACGAGTCAAACTGATGTCCACGTGAATAGCCAGACCTGGGGTTTCCCAGCAGAACATTGCAGAGCATCACACTCCCTCCAGCGGCTTGTCATCGTCTCACAGTAGATCCTGGTGCCATCACTTACCCTGGTAAACGGTGCACATGTACATGGCTGTCCAGATGATGTAAAAGAAAACAGGACTCAGGCACTCTGATTGATTATTACATATTAATATTTAGTTTTTTTGCAATAAAGGATAAGCATCAATTTAACAAATATTGCTACTTATTCTTAAACAAATAGTATGCAGTGTGCAGTATTCAGTAAGATAATATTCCCTTCTGAACACAGGCTTTGAATATTACCCTGCTTCATGAGCAGGGCACAGCTGCATCTACAGCCTTGCGTGGCGTATTTATCAAACTAGCCTGCATAAACAGGTTACTGTAGTAGGCTATTTGCTGTTTCAGCAAACACTGGTGAGCCTATAAGAACACTGATGGCAAGCTTTATATAATAATTACTCGGTTTTACTGAGACTTATATATATATATATATATATATATATATATATATATATATATATATATATATATATATATATATATATATATATATATATATATATATATGTATATATATATATATATATATAGCTTACTCTGCAGTGTTGGCCATTTTAATGATAGTGTGACAGCCTAAGTTTACCAACAAAGAATGACAATGACTCGACCTCAAATAGAAAATCAATTTCAATAATAGAAGTGGTTTGGATGTTGTCATTCCTCTAATGGGAAGACAACAAAGTAATTGAGGTCAATTATCCAGTGTTTTCTCTGTGTGATGAATTATTGGGCTGTGCACAGAGGCAAAGAAATTCAAGTGACAATGTCGACTGATTTATGAGATCATTTGCGGATTAGGAAAGAGCATTTCTCACAATTAAGACCCATTAAATGCAGTCATGGTTAATAGTTTTAAATTAATTTATCTTTAAATGTTTGGCTTGTGGTTAACTTCATTTGTTAACATACAGGTGGGAGTATACTGTCTGTTTAAGCAGAAGTGGAGGTCTTCTACAAAATTCAGAACATCCCTATTCATGGAAAGGAAAGTTGACAGGATTATGTACACTAGCATCATAACGGTGTGCAAAAAGCTCTTAGGCAGAAGGGGATTATGGGAATTGAGGATAATATTAAAGGAGATTTGAGTATGCTACATTCAACATTAACTGTAAAAAAGTCAACAAGCCAAACACTATCATGGAGAATTAGACTAGAGATTTTCAAGTTGTTGAAAACTACAACTTTCATTTGGTTAAATGAGCAAGGAAATAAAAAGATACAACTAGCTGAAAAATATCGACGTATGATATCAACGTATTGACATGGGCGATATTTTGTGATATTTTAGCGCCCCCAAGTGATTGAGGATGGTTTTACAGGTGCAATTGCACCAACAGAGGGAGCTTTCAGTTGTGACCACAGACACTGTTTTGAAACGTTTCTACATATTTGCACATTTAGCCTACTATTCGGAGTGGCAAATATTCGTTATTTTATCTGCTTAATGGCAGGTAATGTGTCTTTGTTGTGTGAGATTTGTTTAAGCTGTGCTGTAGTCTATTAAACAGACCGGAGCTAGCCTACTAGGCCTACAACAAAACTAGCCTTGACTGTAACAGTTGATAAAGACTGTGTTCCTACCCAGTTTGGACAAAGGCATAGAATCAAATTGTGTGTTTTAGAACATAATAATGGAGAATTAAAGGCCAAAAATTTGATTCCGGTATGCCAGTGTTTTAAATTCATGAACTCACATGCTTCTTGTTATCCTGGGGTAAGAACACAGTCAAAGTATTGATAAGAAACAGTTTAGGTAGGCTACTTTCCTTTTCCAGACCCCCGAACATGAACAGTAATGCTATTGACTGTGGCACATTCTGATAATTAGCTATAAGAAAATTATGTTGAGATGTCAGTGTTGTTGTCTAGTATTTTGGTCTTCTTTTGGTCAGTTATACTCTTTACTGTTCTTTTGAGCTGATTGTCTTGGCCTGTATTTTTTGCCCAAAAGTTTCTTTTCTCAGATGGACCTGAGCCAATGTCTATTCCTGTGAATTTTATTATAATTTCAAAATCTGCTACGGCATAAATATACCTCTTTGGATGCCTTAAAATGTTCTCTAAAATGGTAAAAGAGAATCACAAGGATTCATAAAGACAGAACACCATTGTTATCCTTTAATCACCAGAACACCATTCATGATTTATGTACCTGATTTTTTTTCCACATTGTCGGTAAAAACTGACAGGATATGGTGTCACATATTTCTTAAGAGACTTGCATAAACTACCAGTGAATAAACTGTTTTTGTCTCCTACTGGGATCCACCTGTTTCTTTCTGCTTTCACATGGAGAGTGCTGCATTTATGGGCAAAGGGGGAATAGAAAACATGGGGACTCTTTGCACGCTGGGAGACAGCTGAATGGGGTTGTTCAACAAAGCTCAGACACAGAGAAGTGAACGTCTGTCTCCATGGCAGTCCCTTTGTTAAGACTATGAGATAAAACTAAAAGAGCAAACTATTGTTTCAAGCCAGCGGATGCATCATTAAAGTAGTAAAAGTACTATAAAATAGAGGAGTAGGAGATTAAACATAAAAATGCTTAATAAATTTGAGTGGAGGCGACTATAAAAGGCTTCTAAAACAGCATGAAACATTCAGTATTATGTTAAATGGTCTGTATGTAGATTTCAGAAACACTTATTCACGACACTGGTGGCCGTTAAAGGGGACCAATTATGCAAAATTCACACACATTTATGTGTATAATATGCACTCTTTAGGTACTAAGTTGTACCTTTTGAAAAGGTACCGCCACAGTGACAGCTTTTGTACCTTATTTCTGAGAGTGTACGATGATAAAAATCCACCCACTCCTCTATTTTGATCCCCATAAGTTATAAACAGTGTCTCAGAACAAGCCATTTGCAGATTTTAGATATTGTGACGTCACAAATGCTTATAGCCTCGCCCACAACTCTTCCCTATTAGCATACAGTAGACCTCGCCCTCAGTGAGCTGTACACAGTCCACCATGTTTATCACTTCGCCAGAGCATTTAACAGCAGAATTCAGGTAAGAAATGTATTTAGCAACTAAAGTTATTCAATCAAGATGGCTTTAAAACAATGGCTTTAAAACACATGCAGATTTAAAAAAAACAATGTCACGTGAGCGTATCGGAGGCATGAGCTGTAAAGGCTCAGCCCTCTTCTGGAAAGTGAGGTGGGGAGCAACAGCTCATTTGCATTTAAAGATACATGCGGGGAAAAAAAACAGCATGTTTTTGCTTCCACTCAAAAATGGGTGTTTGCAACATAGTATTATAAATGATCTGTGGGGTATTTTGAACTGAATCTTCACAGACACATTCTCGGGACAACTGTGACTTATACCTTGCCTTGTAGTTGATTAGCCACACCTGATGCTTGTTAGAAGTGTTGCAGAGCTACCGCTATAAGAGAGCAGAGGGAACACTGATTGAGAGAGGTTCACTTGTTATTGAGTGTAAAACTGGTGTGTTGGCCTTGTGTATAGCAGTTAATTTGCACATCTTGTGGTTTGTGTGTGCTCTGGTGTCAAAACAGCTTTGTAGTCTTTTTGCTATCAGGTAGTGGTTTTTCTTCTTTCTTTTTCAGGAAACAGCGGCATGGTCAAATTCACAGCAGCCATAAACCCGAAGCTCAATTTGAGCACAAATAAATGCCTGACAACGCTAAATGTGTTTAGTTTTCTGATAATATAATTCACATATTAAAGGTGCTATCAGCGATTGTGGGTGGCGTCACTTCTGTTTGTTTTTGAAGCGATATTACAAACAAACCAAGTTAGCTCGCCCCTCCCTCCCATTGCGTTGTTTAGTCAAGCTTCACTCATTTTTTTTAAGAAGTATATTTTCACACACAGTTCACATCCAAAAAATTCAGCATTAGCAGCTACTCACCTGTCAAGAAGAAACAGTGCAAACTCGGTGTCCGATTTAAAAATGTTCAATTCTTTTAGTTCTCTCCACCTTTCAAAAGCCTTCCCGATCACTATTTGTGTCTTTGAATAAACACGATGGTATTCCCTAATCATCCTCCTCCTTTTGGAGATTGACTCAGACATGTTCACATTCGGTCGTTGATAGACGCTGGCTTCTTCTTCAGATCCGCCTCCGACTTCACGTGCAGCCGTGCACGAGCGCAAAACCTCACAACACTCATCCCCTGTCGGTGATTGGTTGGAACACTGTTTATTTTGGTTTTGAGTGTTGATGAAACCAATTGTTTTTGTGTGCAGATTTCAGAGCCTAGCTGCCTACTGGGATGCGGTTTTTGGACGGCATGTTTATGGGGCGGGCAGCTAGCGGATCGTTAGGAAAGATTAGATGAATGTGAACATTTATTTTTGGGCCTGAAATCGCTGATAGCACCTTTAAAGTGAATAAATTAAATGTAAAAATAATTATAATAATAACTGAGTTGATTTATGCAAGTAAATGGTGCTCTTTTTTATGGTTTTTATGGCAGAATATATGATAATGTACAGGCTATAGCCTATGTTTATATATATATATATAAATTATTTAGTAAATTGACTAAAAAGCCGTAGACTAGTTGTCTGGAAGTGAAGCATTCTACGTTTTTCGTAGGTTCACAGTAGGCCTACGCTCCTACTCCTACAGAATTTCATTAGAAATTGCGCTGCAAACTTGATACATGCTTTGAACCTTCGGTGTCATGTAACATCACTAATATTAACTATTTTTATGTTATGGTAAGTCATAGGGAATGGGTGTCACTTTTTCTTTTGCAATAGCCTACATTTAAGCTTATCCCTATTTTTGGTTAGTCTGGGAGTGGAAGGAATGTTGTTTAATTTATTTAGGTTATTTAGTTCTCCTTCCAATAGTAAGTAGCCCATTTGTTGTTTTGCTTTTTTTTGGCTAGACCTTCTCCTGAAGATGTATTGCTTCCATTTTCTTTATTTAACTAAAATAAACTAACTTTATTTTGCATCATCAAGTGGTTGGCTCACATTTCTGGGGTAGAGGACTGAAGGGATTCCTCCACGTTTACGTTTCTCCATTTTGATTTATTTTAATCCTGTTACTCTCTCCCAACCCTAGACTGGGAGAGCTTAACAGTGAGACTATAGACAAATATGGCTGTGAGATATAGTTTAATCCCCTGTCTTTGTATGATACATAGGCCTACTCTTTCAGCATTTTGCTGAATATTAAAAACATTACTTTTGTGTATCATTGAACGGCGAGGCTCTCGGGAGTGCACGTAACCATCAAATCCTTTTGATTTTCTCAGCAAAAATGTCCTGACTCAGTTATCACTGATCCAGGATAACAATATATTTTCCCTAGCAAAGGTTAGGATGTCAAATATTTGTCTGTTTGGCAAATGTCTATTTGGAAAACCTAAAATCAAAGAAAAGGGGTCCAACTGTAACTCTAATCCAAACATTCGACTAATATATTGAACAACGTTTGACCAGTGAGTCCTAAAAAAAGTCCCAAATGCAATGAATATATACTCCCACTTCCACCTTACATTTAAAGTCAGAGTGAAGAATTGCTTCATTTGAATAAAAAGTCAAATTTATTCTAAGGAGCGGAGTGATGTGCATTAGGGGTCGACCGATATGTGATTTTCAGGGCCGATGCCGATACCGATTATTACAGATCAAATAGACCGATAACCGATATTTTGAACCGATATATATATATATAATAGCATATGTTTGTTGTAAAACTGCAAATTAATGTCAAAATTAAGAATAACAAAGGGTTTTGACAAATACTTTCTTTAAAGTGTAAATTGCAGGTTAACCACCACAACTGATTAATGTGTACATTAAAGTGCACAATATGGATATATTTAAAAATTTCTGTCTTAAAATGCGTTAAAATAGCATTTATTGGGGTTTCTTCAAAGGTAGCGTGTTTTTTACCGTAACTGGGTGATGATGTCATAACAGGGAGCTGCAGGCGGTAATGCACTCACTCTGTGTGTGCTGTTTGAGGGAGAATAAAAACGATTTGCGGGACTCCCGCAAACTAGAAATATCTGAATAAAACGTAAAAACTAATACATTTTTATTCATCTGTTGCAGAAAATCAATAAGAACATCTAAAACAAAATAGAAACGGTTTACAGGCAGAGTTTCTATTTCTAACATGTCAGCAGCAAGGAGCGATGTAGCCAATCACAGACATATGTGTTGATTTCTTGAACGCAATAATAGCCAATCAGAAGCATTTACGATAGATTCCCCTCACCGCTCAAAACAGACTTTTTGTTCAGTGCTGAATTCTGTATGCTGGCAAATCCTCTAATTATAACAAACATAGTGTAACGTTATATATTATGGAAGCTTCATTGATAATAACAGAGATGTGTGAGATCGCGATGAACTGATGTCAGCTTTAGGAATTATTATGGGATCGCACTTTGCTCGCAGTCATGCCAAACCATGCACGCAGTAGCCCGCTTGCTTTTATGTTATAACAGTGGTTTGTGTGTTAATGCTTTAATAACAAACAATTGATCAGGAGCACGTATGCTGATGTGTATGGTGGGCTAACACGTAACGTTAGGCTAACTTGAAAGTATTTGGAGGTACAGAAAAAAAGTATTTTTGCGGGCGGGAGCGGGACAAAACATGAATGTTGCGGTCGGGAGAAAGTAATATAAGAAAGTAGTTGAGCACGTCAGTTATAACGACACACGTATTCAAAAATAGCCGGGTTAAAACCGGGCTTGGGCTCATAATTACAGTTTATGTGTCGGGCCGGACTCGGACACAGCGGGCTCGGGTAACGTTAGGGTCTTGCTTGATGTTTTGGGCCGATCTAAGCTCTACCTCGGGTAAGTTATGCTAACACTTACAGGCACGAATCAGCCGTTTGTCCTTGGGGAACTTGTGGAGCCTCTCCCCCGTTTTTGATGTATTCGTACATCCCGCACAAGCACAATAGTTAACCATTTTCGCTAGCTAGGTCTCCAATATAACGTAACTCTAGGCTTGTAGCATAGACCGTAAAAGCTTGGAGTCCCTGTTATGACATCACGCCCAGCCTAGTGGAAGGAGGGGGCGTGGTTAAAAGCACTGTAAAACGAACCAACTTTTCATTATATTCAGCATTTGGTATAAAAAATATACAAAAAAACAATGGTGGGCGGTTCTTTTCTTTATATTTAGTAAGCACATTGCATTATCTTCGTGAAAATTTTTACCTGCAATTTACACTTTAAATGATTTAATATAATAATAACTTGTAAAAAGTGCAGGGAGCACCCAGCAACATTCTGTAAGCATTTTGTAAAACTTAAAGACTCTATTTTAATGTTTAAATAAAATTTTAGTAATCAAAAAGCATTTCTAATTAATTAAAATCATCGAACTTATTCAGTTTAACAAAAATTACATTTTTAGTGCCCTATGAAAAACCGAACTTTTATTTTGACGGGTTGCCATTGTGATCTTTGAGTTTCTGTGTGTTTATGATATGACCCTATGGATATGACGATAACTTTTCTCAGTTGAAACATGAAAAAGCTCATGAAGTAACTAAGCGGCTCTGGAGATGATGTTTATACAATCATGTCCTCATATAGCTAATGATGCGGCTGAGGCTGAAAACAGAGCAAGCGTCACGCGTGCTCCAGTGTGTGTGGTATCTTGAATGAAATCACGCGTCTGCGCCATTCATTTAGACTAGAGACACGCAGCCAGGATTCATATTTAAATAGTCTTTTTGCGGTTTGATTTGTACTGACCTGCTTTTTAATAATTCATCAAAAAGTTGACAGATTCCGTGATATTCCGCTTTATACAGTAAACTCGTTTTTATGACTGGATCCCGTCTGTTTTCTGCATCGCGGAAATCACAGGGCTCTATTATATTGAGGTATTTAGCAACTTCAGTGTAGTAATCTATTGCTTCTTCAGCAAAGTCTGCTGCTGCCTTAACTTTGAGAGACAACTGATGCGTGTAACTGATCAGTGAAGCAGCTCCAGTCCAGTCAGCAAGCGAGTCAGGGCCGTGCACAGACCTTTTGAGGGGCATGTGCTAAAAAAAAAAAAAAAAAGGCACCCCCCCTCCCTTTTTTTTCCAAGTAATCAAAGGTCATATAAGTACAATATATATATATATATATATATATATATATATATATATATATATATATATATATATATATATATATATATATATATAATATTTGAGAAGTCAATGCACAAAAGAAAAAAATAATATATATATATATATATAATTTTTTTCTCTGCTTTGCACACATAAAGTTCAAGATTTTTTTTTTTTAGCTATTCTGTTTGGTTTTATAAGCTAATTTGTATTATTTGGTTAACATTGCTCTACCTTCCCCTCGTCTCAATGTCACACATAAACATGAGTCAAGTATTTTTGACAAACTATTTAGAAATATAATTTAAATAATTATGTCCAACTCAATTCCAGATTATAAGAAACTATAGCCATACCATTACTATAACATATCCAACATGTATCCGCCTACCTGGCAAAAACTGGCCTGTTTTTTTTAGTTACTACTACAACATTACCGTAGTAAAACCATGTTTTACTCCATTTATACCTGTGAGGACGAGTGGAGAGTATTGAATATAGATTAAAAAAACGATATAGCAAATATGTGCATATTAACAGCCTTGAATTAACCATAATTTTATATTATTACCACAACAAGATGAAATGTTAATAAATTAAGTGTATCAGCAATCATAAATCAAAGAAGAAAATATCTTAAAATTATACGTTACTAGGTGACGAGAATCACTCAGTCGCTTTGTGTAGTTTCAGTACAAAACAGCGCGGGGCGCGCCTGTGCTTATGATTTTTTGATGGTAAAAACAAATTATATGTTGTTGTATTACTTATCACTATATTGTTAACATTTTACAAAAGTCAAACTCAAATACAGTTGCGGGGTTTTTGACCAGCGAATGTGTGCAAATGTGCATTTTGTCCGTCATTAAAACGGTTCCGGCGGCATCATTCCATTTTCATCTACTAGTGAAGGTTACTAGTTTGTTGTAGCTACATAGGCGCTCAGTTTTCCCTGTTGTAAAATACATTTGGCCAAAATCGCATTTTATAAAAGATGAAATGCTACCGTGTATGCATGCACAGGCTATTTAAGTGTATGCTATGTATTGCTATGATTAGATGGAAAATTCTAGCCTAGACCTCTCTCTCAGGTCCCTCATGTCTCAGTCAGACATCAAATAAATAAAATATTAGCTTTTATAGACAAAGTGTTTAGTACTTATTCAAACAACAAGATGTTTACCCTTGCAAAACTTCGTTCAGCTGCTGTCTGCTCTGCTGTGCGGCTGCAGCGGAGCTTCATTTCATTCAGTCACGATAGCGGGGGCGGAGTTATCAGCTTTACTGACAGTTTGAGGATCGAACAAGATTTACACAAGCTCTTTTTAAGAACTGTCATTGGCTAAATATTTTAAAACAGACAGACAGACGTAAAGGGTGACCAATAGCATTGATTTATATAAGAAAAAAAAGAAGAAAAAAAAACACCACCAAAGAAAGGGCACTTCGAGTGTAAGAGCAAAAAGGGCATGTGCTCTGCACAGGTTGAGCCCTACCTGTGCACGTGCCTGAAGCGAGTGCTCTCGGTGTGAGAGAGCAACACTTTCAGTGCCTCAGCTTTCGTGCTGATTGGTCGGACTCCTGACTCCCAACAAATCAGATGTGCGGGGACATTGGTCTAGTCTGCAGCATAGAAATCATATAGAGACTAGAAGCCCTATTGGCCGCTGGAAACCGAGAAATCCGGCCGCCATCTTGAACCGGTCGTATTCCTAGTTTCGTTGCGTGGCAGCAGATAAGATGCCAGAGCATTGTGGAGTATTTTCCTGTTCTAATCGCCGGACCATCGAAAATAGGGCTTTTCACAAGTAAGTCTTAACATTACCGTACTATTGGTTGTATTTTGTGAATAGAATATTACCAGATAATCGAGAAGGAGCAAGGATATTTGCTATTACTGTACTGAAATCGTTGTGAAATGCTGTTTACTGCATCAGCCGGTGTTCACCCGGCATGGAGAGAGGTGGGGTAACTGTTAAAGTAATAATTACAGCTTCTAGGTTATCAGATAAGCATTCAACTGCCCTGTTGTATAGGTTATTTGTGTTTTCGCACATGATATCAGGAAGCAATGTAGCCTAATACACGCATGACAGCGATGCTTATTTGAGTTACCCCTCCAACTTCTAGTTTTATTGATAACCTATATCTTATCATATGCGATTTGGCTATTGATATTACAGAAGTCCCGTGGTAAAATGTGTGTGTGTGTGTGTGTGAGAGAGAGAGAGAGTTAATTTGTACATTTAAATTTAAGTTATGTTATAATATGTTATTATTTCTGATGTCTTTATAATAATTATATGTGTTCCAAGCTTTGGCAATATTGTAATATGTATTGTGTCTGTCTGTTCGTGTGTATGTGCGTGTCACAAATCATAAATTGTTTCTTCAACTTATTAAAATATCTTACTTTACTGCAACTATGTGTTTCTGCTTCTTTATTATATTTATAGTGTGTGATTTATAAAATACATTATATCCTTCATCACACATATTGTGTCTGGTCACTTTATATCTTATAGCAGAATATTATATTACTGTTGTTAAGCCTACTATGGATATTAAAATACGCCGAACCATGTGTCCTGTATCATAGCTACATGAATTACCTTTGCAGCAAAATAAACCACGTGAAAATCAGTTCAGTATTCAGTGAGATATGATTAATTTAATGCGCTGACAGCTCATTTCACCTGCCGTTCAGATTACACTGAGCGGAGCGGATGACCGGTTTAAGATGGCGGCTCCAATTCTCGTCCGTGCCAATAGGCAGTTGCGGTCGATAGGGCGTCTACCTATATGATGTCTATGGTCTGCAGAGTGGTGAGTTCCGACAGAGGTGGCTGCGTTAGAGCCAAATATAGCGCATTTAAAAAAAAAATTTATTTTATCGGCAAATCGGTTTTGAAAATGGCCGATACCGATAACCATAAAAATGATGAATATCGGCGCCGATAATCGGCCAGGCCGATAATCGGTCGACCCCTAATGTGCATATATGCATAATCCTGAGTTGAATAGTTCTGGCCCTGTTGCAAATAGAGATCTTATTCGCCTGACTCCCGACCCGCTCCAAATCCTCCTCTGTTATAGTCAATTGTAACTCACCCTCATCATTTTCTAAGTCCTTGCGAGTTCGCCACTTAAAGGGCGTTAAAAATTAAGAGATCTGCTTACACAACGGGCGATTTAGGATAATCTCAATAGCCAACAAGGAGGGGTTAGTGACAAGGACAAAATATAATCCCTGCTTTGGAGAAATCTGAAAAACGTGGGTCTGGGCAGTTTGTATTTTATAATCAAGTCTTCAAAAGATAATAGGGAACCTTCATTAAACAAATCACTTAGTCTACATAACACATGAGAGTGCCAAACCAAAACCAGAATCTGAAAGGCTAGGCGTAAACTCTGGGTTATTGAAGACATGCCAGCCCTGCCCTCAATCCTATGTATAGAAGGTCAGGCCTTCCACATATTAAACATAATTGTGTTATCACATAGTGCCTTGATTATCTTGGATCTTCTATCAAATAGCAGATTTTCTAAAGTATTAAATGTTAACAAATATGACCTTATTGTAAAGTGTACAAATTAACTGAATAGATCGTAATCTTTCTGCCTAGCACTTCTGTAAAATAGAAAAGTCTTTATCCAGTATTCATTGAATACATTAATTAAAATAGTGAGAGCAGATGCTGAAAAATATGGTAATCACCATCTGCAATCATTCAACTTATGAGATCAGCTACTCAGTCACTAGTCAGTCTATACAATTAGAGTGAAAGTCCAAACATGCTGTGAAGCTTTTTCAAACAAGCAAACACAATGCATTGTGTATATTTGCTATTATTAAATGTATTTTTTTTGTCACATAATGAAATTTATGAAAATAAAAATAGCATCATTATTCCCTCAAGGTTTGTCAAAGTATGTATGGACTCTGCAGTGGTACAGTTAGATAGTACATTACTGATACTCCCTGTGGGTCCTGTGTAAAGCCAGTGGTTTCATATTGTAACAGTAATTATGATGATGACGTTGCTGCTGCTGATGATGATATGATGGATGATGCATTTCGAAAACATCAAGTCAAGATGATGACAAAGGGTAATTATCTCTGCCAAAATACATCTCCAGAATTAGAGCTTAAAGTAATTCAAAACATGTAAACTGGTATGCTGAAATTTAAACAGTGGTCTAACTTAAATAATCATAATAATAATACAGTACCAATAAAGTACAAATCAGTGTTGTATCAGCAAGTATTTTGTAAAAGACAGCTTCATTTATATATTCACAGTTGTCTCTAACAGTTTTATTACATTTTTATTTTATTTATTTTATGTGTTTATTTGACAGGGACAATACACTAAGCATTGTTAAACTAGACGACCGATGCTGTGTACATAGGGCATATAGCGTAAAGCTAGTTTGCGGCCCTGGTTATATACATTAAATACATTTAAAATGTAGTGATAATAATAACAGAGTGCCAATAAAGTCCTAAAATGTCATTATAGTACAAGAGTAAATAATTTAAAAAATCACTGCATCAGCAGAAAGTATGATTAATTATACGAATGCTTGTTCCTAAAAGTCAGCATTTTTGAATGCCGTCCAGCAGCCGCTAGTTTTAATGATAGAGCTGGAGCATGAGTGAGTTTGTCTGGAACGGCAGAGCAATGAACCCTTTTGATATCTAGAGCAGTTGGCCTTTTCCCCTCACTCACTAACCATAGTGGAGGATTTTGCGGGGATCTGTGTCCATGGTCCAGGCCCCTTTGTGTTTAAATGCTCGGCCCCAGCTGTCTGCACCTCAGCAGTGCTAGATTTGCTAGATAAACACTAGAGAGACAGACTAATCCCCCTGCACTATTAATAAAGAAGATCAAATCACTCCGGTGAGACTGCTGGAAAGAAGACAGCTTTGTTCCAAAAATTACTGTCTCCTGCCTAGATATGCTGCCTTCTAAGACAGCATCATAACTGGCCATTTGTTGCTAACTTAGGGCTAACTCTCATGATTCAATCTTAAAATAATATCAAGGGCATTGTTCACTTGATACAAAAACATCCTGGACATTTCCATGGATGAAGTGAACTATGGAACCCTGGAGAAGAGCCTGGAGTGAAAGCAGTTTCTCCTAGGCTACTCCCTAAAATAACCATCTCTGCTAGGATACCAGACAGCACAAACATGCAGCAAATATCCACAGGGCTTTAGAGGCCTGGGCACAATGCATGGCTAGGGAATCCAGATTTTACTTTCGTCCAAGTGAAGAAACATGAGCTTCCGCATGGTCACGCAAAGTGAACTGCATTTTACAAACCTATAAAATTCAGTGCCCTTTTGAAAACCCACTAAGATCAGAGCTACAATGTCTGCAGTATTTACAGCTATATGCAAATTTCATGAATTCAATTACAGAGATAAAATAAAATATAGTCATACTTTAGTGATGCTGAGTATTTTACAGTACAGTTTATTACATTAGGCTGATAAAGAACAGCACCTCCCAAATTTAATTTTAGAATAACGCATGCACTGAACAACTATAGGCTCTAAATGGATCAGGACAGCAGACTCTATTATTTTACTAACAACAACAACAACTAAAAACTTAAGTATTATAAAGTACCAAAATATCATACTTAAGTAAAAATAATAATAATAATAATAATAATAATAATAAAAACTTTATGGAAATTGGCTCAGGTAAAGGGAAATCAGCTCTTTAAAAAATACTTAATTCAATGTTTTAAAGTGTCTAGTAATGGTAGTTTTAAAACTATACTTGAGTATGAAAAGTACATGTAGATTTTATAAATAATAATTGATTGTATCAATGGCAGCCTAGCTGGGTGTTGAATTGACAGAACTGTTTACTCATCCTCTTCCCTGAATTCCTGTTTCAACACGAAGCCCACAAATGAAATAAGCCATTCAGCAAGCCAGTTCATTGGGTAAGACACATCTTAAGTAACTCATTACTTTTGTAAAATGGAAATGGTTTTTTTTTTTTTTAAAGAGAAGACAAAAGTGCTCAAAATTCTCGAGCACATCATTTAGTGAAAAAAATCATATACATTATAATTCTCTGTAAAGCAATGAGACGCGAACATATGAGAATTGATCAAGATTTTTCTAAATGTGCGCTCTTTTGGACTAAAAACCTAATTTAAGCTGCAGCCCAGTCAAACCCAATGGTAAGTCCGGCCATGATGATTATACATCTTCATTATATGACAAAAATCAGCTGATGACTATTCATGATAATTTATTTTATGCTAATATCTCTAGAGCTAGATCTTTGACATCACACAAACACACACAAAAAAGAAATAAATATAGCCCTCACAAAATTTACATTGAGTCATTTACTCAACTGATTCCTGCAAAAGACTGATTCATTCAGAAACAATACAAGTGACTGCCTGTGGGCGAGTCATTGAATCATTTACTCAACTAACACAGTCTCATCCAAAGAAGTCATATATTGACGTCTTGGGACGTCTTTTGACCATACGTCAATATCCGCCTTTTTAGGGTACCCTTAAACGTCGGTAAATGACGATCCTGGGACGTCATACAACTGACGCTTTACCTTTAACGTCAGTAGGTTTAGGGCTAGGTTTAGGGGTAGGTTTAGGTCTGGGGTAGAGTTAGGATCCGATAACGTCATCTAACCGACGTTTAAGGGTACCCTAAAAAGGCGGATATTGACGTATGGTCAAAAGACGTCCCAAGACGTCAGTATATGACTTCTTGGGATGAGACTGCGCTGACTCAACTGATTCATTCCACGATGTTCCATTGTACCATCACTTTTTGTAAAAAAAAATGTGTTTCTTCAAGTCTTTATAGTAGTCCTGTCAGCTTTCCACATTACATATTGCATTTGCATATATTTTTGACAGAGGAAATGCCTCAATACAAGCCTGGTTGGTTTGAGGTTCCAATGAGCAACGGTTTCATGGTAAATTGTGAGTAGGTGTAACTATCTAATGCTAAGATTTTGCATTATTGAATCTGTTAGTGCTGTACACTGAGGAGGAGAGCAGTCTTTTGTAATGTTTGACAACCATTAGGCTGGTAAGCCTTTCTTAAACCTGCCATGGAATGAATCTCTATGAATAGACTCATCAGTACTGGAGGCAAGATTGGGAGATTGAGTGAGGCCTGATCTGGAGATTGAGTGAGGCCCGATCTGGAGGAGACTCATTGGAAAGGGTTGTTGATCTCTTGTCATGCAGAGGAGGTTTATATAAAATATGTGTTTGTAAGGAAAGAAATGTAGAGGGGTTTGCCTAATGGAAAGAGATGTCATTATAGCATTGCTTGTTGATTCAGTGGCTCTGGTATGCTAGATTTATTGATGAGGTCGTAAAGATGATATGATTAGGAAGAGAAGCAACAAACCAGTATGGATTCCATTTAAGCTTACCATCTGCACTTATAATTTCAAAGACAATACACTCTTTGTAATATGAAATGTAAAAATGCAGTAAAAAATAGTGGCAGCCTGCAATTGTTAACAAACAACCATTTCTACCTGATTTAACCGATGTCAAACTACTTTTGAAATGCACCCTGCAAAGTCTCAGCTCTGCACAACTACAAGTACAAGGTGAATTGTTTTTGATAAATATATACCATTGTTCCTTCAAGATAAAACTTGATTTGAGTCAAATACGGCGTCCTTCTTCAAAGGTTTTAGCATGGGAAGGAAAGGAAAGGGTAAAAGAAAAGTAAATTAGATCAGAGAAACACAGGACTCGCTTTTCCTACTGAGTGAAACAACCTAGAGAAGAATGCCGAATTAAGGAGAACCATCTGACTTAAATTTCCTGCCCTTTCAAAAAGTTCAGTGTGATCTGGTTACCTTACAGTGCCTCTTCTCAAATGACATCTTCCTTGACATCATTTACACAAACATACAGTATCTATCTATCTATCTATCTATCTATCTATCTATCTATCTATCTATCTATCTATCTATCTATCTATCTATCTATCTATCTATCTATCTATCTATCTATCTATCTATCTATCTATCTATTTATCAATCTGCTGCTTTTGTATTTGTGCTTGCAAACTGGCAGCTCCAGTAGTAAGATGAAAATATTTCTCTTGAACTCTGTCATGCAAACTGGCAGCTCCAGTAGTAAGATGAAAATATTTCTCTTGAACTCTGTCATGGAAACGTCTCCGGTTACTTTCGTAACCTCGGTTCCCTGAAAGGCAAGGAACGAGACATTACGGATGTCGTATATGGGAACTCTCTCTCATCCTTCACTTCCGCTGAAATCTTATTGGCTAACGCCAGCAACGCTGGCCAATTGACGCAAATATGCAAATACTGAAACCCCGTTGCAGTATAATGCAAGTGCAGCGTCAATTCCTCCTCAGAATCGAACAGAACGCCAAATCAATAGCGAACACGGCGGCGAGCGTAATGTCTCGTTCCTTGCCTTTCAGGGAACCGTGGTTACGAAAGTAACCGGAGAAGTTCCCTTTCAAGGCTACGGAATTTCGACATTACGGATGTCGTATATGGGAACTGTATAGAATCCCGCCGTGGAAGCAAGCAAACCACAGAACAGAACCCAATACAAAACCCCGACATCGCCCCCCAGAATGCCAGCATTGTGATAGGACGAGACTGGCCAATAGCGAGCCTCTAACCTCTGATAGGTCCAAGGGGACGAATCACAAACTCACAAAACACTGCCAGAATTTGCATATCCCGAACAGTATAACCGGGGGGAAGTCTGCACTGTAGACCAACAGGGCAACAACAACAGTAAAATAAGGCCAACGCATAGCGGTGACAACAGTCTTAATACACATAAGCACACAGAACAACTCATGAGCAAAGCGCAGAGAGCTCTAAATGCTGTGCAAGAATTCAACTCACCGAAAGCACTTGAGACGCCACAGAGGGTAAATCCAACTTGTAAAACCTGGCGAATGTATTCTGAGAAGACCAGCCAGCCGCAAGACATAAATCCTGAATAGACATACCCTTAGTCCAGGCCCACGAAGAGGCGATCGCCCTGGTCGAATGGGCCTTAACATTGAGGGGGCATTCCTGTCCCATACAGTCATAAGCCAAAACAATAGCGTCCACAATCCAGTGAGCAAGCCTCTGTTTAGAGACTCCCCGTCCCTTATTGCATCCACCAAAGCACACAAATAGCTGGTCCGAGCTTCGGAAAGCAGCCGAGCGAGAGATGTACTCCCAGAGCGCTCTGACTGGGCAGATAGCACTTTGAGCATCCGAACCTAGAGAGGTCGATGGCTCAACAGACAGGGCAGGCAAAGAAACAATCTGCGCCCTGAACGGGGTATTGAGCGATTTAGGGACATAACCCGGCCTCGGTCTGAGAGTCACGTTACAGTTTCCGGGTCCAAAGCGAATACAATCTTCGCTGACAGAGAAAGCCTGTAAATCCCCAACCCGCTTCGCCGAAGCGAGAGCGAGAAGCAGCGCCGTTTTAATCGAAAGCTCCTTAACTGCAATCGACACTAAGGGTTCAAAGGGCGGCCGTGACAAAGCTTCCAAGACCAAAGTCAAACCCCAAGGCGGCACGGACGGCGGCCGTGCAGGGCATAATCTCTTAGCTCCTTTAAGGAACCGAGTCACCAACGCATGTCTACCGATAGACTGTCCATCAACAGGCGGGTGAAACGCAGCAATAGCAGCTACGTATACCTTCAGGGTGGATGGCAGGCTCCCTTCGTCCATTCTGTACTGAAGGAAGCGTAGAATATCCGACACCGAGCAGTTCGCTGGGTCTAAACCGATATCCTGACACCATTTAGAGAAAACACCCCACTTCAGAGCGTACAGGCGCCGGGTAGACGGGGCTCGCGCTTCCGCGATGGTATTTTGAACCCGCGAATGAAGCACATCGATCCCGCTCAGCGTCCCTGCAGCGGCCACACATGGAGCCTCCACAGCCCGGGGCTGGGATGCCAAATCGATCCGCTCGCCTGAGACAGTAGGTCCTTCCTGAGCGGAATTTCCCACGGTTGCTCCGTTAGTAACTCCACCAAGTCCGCGAACCAGGGCTGATTCGGCCAGTACGGGGCCACTAGAGTCACCGCCGCCTTTTCCTCCCTGACTTTGCACAACACCATGGGCAAAATTTTCACCGGAGGAAAGGCATAGAGACGGGCTTTCGGCCATCGCGCAGTTAGCGCGTCCATCTCCCGGGGGGAACGGGACAGCGAGAAAAACATCCGACAATGCGCGTTCTCGCTCGTCACGAAGAGGTAGATCTCCGCTCTGCCGAAACGATCCCATATCAGTTGAACCGTCCCGGGGTGAAGCCTCCATTCCCCTTGAGGAATCCCGTTCCTCGAGAGCATATCCGCCCCCCGATTTAGAACACCGGGGATGTGTGTCGCTCTCACCGAGAGAAAAAAACGATCCGCCCACAGCAGGAGAGATTCCGCCTGCTTGAATAGGTCCCTGGAATGCAAACCGCCTTGGCGATTGATGTAAGAGACCACAGAAGTGTTGTCGGTTCGAATCAACACATGCCGCTGTTCCAGTCGAGACCGGAAAACTTTTAGGGCTAGAGAGACCGCTTCCAGTTCCAAGCGATTTATGTGCCACTCCATCTGCCTCTCCGACCACCGACCGGAGGCGGGCTTGCCCAGGCAGACCGCTCCCCACCCGGTGGACGAAGCGTCCGTCAGGACCTCCACGCGTCGCGTCACTATACCCATAGGGACACCTGAACTGTAGAGATCCGGGTTCTTCCACGGGGCCAGGGCACGGGCGCACACACGGTTGACCATAATGCGCTTGCGGCCGGAGTGCCACGCGCTCGGGTTGACGCGCGCTTTCAGCCAGTGCTGAAGCGGTCTCATATGTAGCAGTCCCAGATGACACACTGACGAAGCGGCTGCCATCCGCCCCAATAGCCTCTGAAACTCTTTCAGAGGGACGAGTCTGCCCGGTCTGAAGAGACCTAGCGAAGAAGTCAGAGCCTCCGCTCGTTCGGGGGAGAGACGCGCTTTCATACTCACTGAGTCCAAGCATACTCCCAGGAATGTGGTAGTTTGGCTCGGTGTGAGCACACTTTTTTGGACGTTTACCCTCAAACCAAGCGTTTTCAAATGGCGAAGTAGGGCTTCCACATGGCCGACCAATGTCTCCCTCGACTGCGCGAGAATCAGCCAGTCGTCCAGATAGTTCAAGACGCGCATCCCGCTCGACCTGAGGGGTGAAAGTGCCGCGTCTACACATTTCGAAAAGGTGCGGGGGCGAGGGCTAGCCCGAACGGGAGTACCGTGTATTGGTACGCCGCATTCTCGAATGCAAACCTCAGGAATCGCCTGTGGCGCTTCGCTATCTGGACGTGAAAATAAGCGTCCTCTAGATCCACTGAAGCGAACCAATCCCCGGGGCGAATTTGCGCTAGGATCTGTTTCAGTGTAGTCATCCTGAAAGCGCGCTTGTGAAGCGCTCTGTTGACAGGTCTCAGGTCCAGTATGGGGCGGAGACCCCCTCCCTTCTTCGGCACTACAAAGTAGCGGCTGTAGAATCCGCTTCCCCGCTCGCTCGGGGGAACCGGCTCTATCGCTCCCTTGTCGAGTAAACTGCACACTTCCTGCCTCAGTACATGAGCATTTTGGGGCAAAGTTAACGACTGGATTACGCCGCGGAAGCGGGGTGGTCTGCGTTTGAACTGAAGTGTGTACCCGTGTCGAATTACATTCAGCACCCACGGCGAGATGCCCGGAATAGCTTCCCACGCCGTGAGGAAACGACTGAGTGTGGGCCGGTCTAGACCTGCGGTCATCGCCGCTAGGGCTGTGGATAGACACCTCGCGCTTCCCGCGAGGCGCCTTTATAGTTAATGACCGTGACTCTGCGCTGCTCGAAGACAGGGCGGGTAACACAGTGTGAAGTGCAAGAGGAGAAAAAAGCTCTGTTTGTGAAGAAGTAATTTGCTTTATTGAACAACACACAACATTCACAACATGACTGCACGCGTCGACAGAGGCGGCACCATCCAGAGATTTCAGTCGCTTGGCCTGCAGCACTTGAAGAACGGCCATAGCGTGTAGTGCAGAAACCGCCTCCCCCGCGGCGCCGTAGGCCTTGTTAGCCTGGTGAGCCGTAAACCTGCAGGCTCGGGACGGCAGCAGGCCCAATCCCCGCAGCAGCGCGAGCTTCATCCCGCCTGGCCTTGAGGGCTCGGAGGGGCATGTCCGCACAGAAGTCGCAGGACCCTTCATCCCTGAGGGCCGACTCCGCGTGGGCCAGCCCCATGCACGCGATGCAGAACAGGCAGGTCGGGGGGCACTATGGGGCCCGAGCATAAATTGCAGACGGTCGCCATCGGATGCTGGAGACAGTCCAGGTATCTCCGGTGCACCTTCAACGATAGCAAAATCCAAGTAGTAGTAGTATCAGCTTTCTAGCACACGATTTGAGCGTGAAGAGAGAGATTCTGAGGAGGAATTGACGCTGCACTTGCATTATACTGCAACGGGGTTTCAGTATTTGCATATTTGCGTCAATTGGCCAGCGTTGCTGGCGTTAGCCAATAAGATTTCAGCGGAAGTGAAGGATGAGAGAGAGTTCCCATATACGACATCCGTAATGTCGAAGTTCCGTAGCCTTGAAAGGGAACTATGTATAAACAACTTAATAATCAATAGGAATTTATACCTGTAATAATAATAATAATAATAATAAACTTTATTTTATATAGCGCCTTTAAAAAGTAGGCTATCTCAAAGCGCTTCACAAATATAGAAACATAATAAAACATACAATTAAACAAACAATGCATTAGTAATTGCTGACAGAGAGACGAAATAAAATACAAAATAAAAACATTATGAAGTATAGGATTAATAATATTAATACAACAATTATCTAAAAGCTACCCTAAACAAATAAGTTTTAAGTGATGATTTAAAAACACTAAGCGATTCTGCTTGCCTAATCTCAATAGGCAGGGAATTCCAGAGTTTTGGAGCATTTGACGAAAATGCCCTATCACCCATCGATTTTAGTCGGGTATGCGGAACAATTAAAAGGCCAGCTTCCGAAGAACGGAGATCACGTGCTGGTGTGTAGGGTGTTAAAAGTTCAGTTATATAATGAGGTGTCAGTCCATGCAAGGCCTTATAAGTAAGCATTAAGATTTTAAAATCAACATGGAATCTGACAGGGAGCCAGTGTAAAGATTCCAGTACCGGAGTAATGTGATCCCTCGTCCTGTTTCCAGACAGAATTCGAGCGGCAGAATTCTGTACCAACTGTAGTTTGTTAAGGGTAGCTTTTGAAACCCCAGCCAACACAGCATTACAGTAATCGATACGTGAAAATACAAAAATGTTGATTAGCTTTTCAGCCACAGGGAGAGACAACATGGGACGCAATCTGGCTATATTTCTGAGATGAAAGAATGACGTCCTGACAGTGCTCTGAACATGAGGAACAAATGTCAAATTCAAATCACCCCCAAATATCACCTGTATGATATTACACTGTAGCCACATTGGACCAGTGGTTTGGAAAATGGATGGATGAATCATCTGCGGGCTCCATCTTCTGGTCTGATACGTGAAATCCTTTGGTGCTCGAATCTCACAGTGCATCATGGGTATTCTCTAGCCATTGAACGTACATCGGTTGTACACTCGTTATTGTGGTGCATTGTGGGATTGATAAAGTTTACCCGATAACGTCCACTGTTGTTCCCTTGTGTATTTAAGTCCTGAGTTTTCCTTTTAATTTGAAAATAAAAACTATTTCTTTAACAACAACATTCATTTCAGATAGTCCGAATATGCATTTTTTACTTTCATTATCTCAAACACATCGGATGTAATTTTGGGTCTGAATGATAGCAGTATGGTAGCAATACACATCTAATAATAATATTAATAATAAACTTAATTTTTTATAGCACATCTCAAAGCAATCAACAAAGATAAAACAAAAATACAAAACATATATCAAAACCATTTAAGAAAAACTTAATATGAAATAAAACAACTGCAAAATAATCACAAATAAGCTATGCTGAAAAAAAGAGTAGGAGGAACAGTTAAAAAGCCAGAATCACGCCTTGGGGTATAGAGGGTTAAAAGTTCACACAAATTTTGTGATGCCAAACCATACAAAGCGTTGTAGGTAAACCTGAGAATTTAAAAATCTACCAGAAGCTGACTGCTAGGACTGCAGGAGAGGAGGGATGTCCTGGTGCTTGTCAGCTGAGCTTTGCACATATACTGCTATTTATTTAGGGATGATTTAGAGACAGACTAGCTAGCAAGTAGAGCATTGCATTAACGAATACAGGAACATATTTTTTAAACATTATTCTGGACATGAGGATCAAATGTTAAATTTGCTTAAAATATCACCCCCAGATTTTTCCACCATCCACATATAAGGTTATAGAACCAGTTTATCTGAAAATATGAATGTTAAACATTGATGGCAGTGAATATATCCACTCTGCACATGAAACACAAGCTGGATGGCTGGTAATAGCTTAAGCTTTGAGATGACAGATGTGTAGGGTGTTTGCCGTCATTAGTCCATCTGTTGCTGTGTGATGATGAGAAGACTTCCCAAACTCCACACTTGCATCCTATTGAATATCATCCACAATCATTTTCTTTCTACAAGAGAGGGAATCCCCAACTCATATATATATATTATCAGTGTTAAATATCAATATCTAATAAATCAACACAACAGGGTGTTTGACAAATCAGACGTATACATTTCTTAAATCATTTTCAGTAGGAGAGCTGGAAGGGGTCCAAAGTTCCATGGATCAGGATCACTCCATAACTGAGAGATACAGATAAGGAGGGGGGAGGTGTAAGAGGTGGGGGGTGTATGATTAGAAAGGAGAGAGGTGAAGAGTGAGAGATGGAAAGGTGCAGAAAATAGCTCTACAACATTCTTAGAAACCAAACAGAGGGTCTGTTATCAGGACTCATGGAAAACATCCTCAACACAATCCCCTAAAGCGACAGAGAGACGGAGACGGGCTGAGGGAAAGATTTAGGGTGAAAGTGTATGCTATTTGGTGGAGAGAGAGATATTTCTCGAAAGAATACTTTCCATTGAATTCATAGAGTGGTCCCAAAAAGCCACTCATAAATACGTACAGTATAAATGGCATTGCATCAGAGGAAGTGGAATATGCAAACAAATGATCACGATCATGGAAATGAAATGATCATGATCATGGAACATGATCCACAGACGTCTGAGAACCAGAAAGTGCCCAAATACTTTTTTTGAACAATATCGAATTATACATTTCAAAACAATTGTTTTTTTTATTTGTTGTTTTTTTAACTCAAATTGTAATTTGTCATGATTTTGTATTTGTTTTATTTAAATTATCCTTTTTTTATTGTGAAGTTTACTTGAAAAGCGATTGTGCTGATCATACATTTTTTAAAGGGATAGTTGTCCAATTCCAAATGGAAGTCAGCGGTAACCAAAATTGTTTGATTACCATTGGTTCTTAGTTCATGAGTTTGATTTAAAATTTAACCAACTTGAATTAAGGAATATTTTCAGTTCATCTTCTACTAAATGTCTTTGTTTATGGTTGTATGTTGTATGAATGCATGCTTATTTTGTAAAAATGGATATGTAATAGTGATTGTTGACCACAGGAAGAACAGCACTCATATGTAATGAGATCTGGACTTGCTACTGCAAATACACACACGACACGCTGCTGTGAGCAAGTAAAACATGCTGCTGCTGTACAATATAGCGTACATGAATTTGACTTAGTGTTTCGTGGTTAGCATGTAGTTAATCGAGCGAGAACATTACACATTTACAAAATGTTAACGTGAATTGAGGAAAACTGAGAGCTTAAATGCACAGGGAAGGATCATTGACTGAAACCATGCCCAAGGTGAAAAATAATTCTATTAAAAATATACTTCAATAAAGTGTACTAAGTATATTTTCTAGATTTTGCACTATTTCCGTCAAATCCAAGTATAGTTAAGTGTATTAAATTATGTATTAACTTCAACTTAACATCTATTTGACTACACTTCTAGTGCACTAAAATACACTAATGAAAATCAAGATTCATGAGCAATTACGTAAGCACGCTTACAGTACAATTGCATTGTATCGCCATTCTAATAGAAATACACTTAAAAAAGGCATTGCAGCGCAAATTATAGTTGTGTTTAAGTACATTTTGTGCATACTGCTATCATACTTATAATTACTATAAACTTCTATAGAATTTAAAATACATTAACAACAAAGTACACTTTCAAAAAGTACATTTAAAAAATAATTTGATTAAATCAGTATACTTACTTTTTGGACTCTTAAGTTGAACTTAATTACATCTTTTTTGAAGTATACTTTTAAAAAGTACATATTAAGTACTCTTTAAATAAAGCACAAGAAGTAGAAGCATACTTGTTTGATACTTCATGTACGTCATTCATATTTCTAATACACTAAAGTATACTCAGAAATACACAGGCAAAGAAAACCATGACTAGAAAATTAAACATTAAATGACTGTGACATAGTGTCCAAATACTTTTACCATGCACTTAAGCTGACATGACCTTCACAAGATCCATTAAGTCCTAATAAGATTTAAGAATGTACTGTACTAAAGGGCATCTTGTGATTCATTGTAAGCAAACCAGGAGAAAAAAAAGTCCTTGTACAAATGAGTTTAAATGTCCAGTCACAAATATGTTTGCATTTGATAAGAGACCAGATTTAAGTCAAACGTATTTAAAATACATTCCAATAAACATGTGAATAAAACATTTCATCAGACTTCTTTTAAAATCTGATTTAAAGAATCATAATCCAAGACGATTACGCTTTATTTTGATGTCCACGTTCTAAAGTTACTTACAGTTAGTGGTAGAATGTCTAAAATGGACCATCAAAATAAAGCGTTACCTTAAAGGACACTAAAGCACATAAGAATGTGTTTTTGTCATATGAAAACAGTTTCAGTAACAATAGCAGAATAATGTGGAAGAGAGGAGGTCTGTAAACATTCCCCAAGATGTTTGTTTTCTCTGGCTCCTTTTCTCTCACAAACGCTTGAGGGGAAGAAATGAAGCGAGGGAATAACAGGCAGATGATGAAGGCAAGAGTTATATGAGATTGAAAATCGTATATGCTTTTGCGTTCACTTTTCTGTCCATGCTATAGTATTTTATTTTGGCCCTTATAATGTCAGTGAGACTGAATACTCTGATACATAAAAATTAAAAACTGTCTGTTTTGCCACAAATGCCAATTATTTGTTAATATTTAACATGAATGTTATCATAACAAAACAATATGAGGCCTTAAAAGGATACAGGACTGAAGAGGTAAGAGGGAATGTATATGTGTGTGTGTGGTGTGTGTGTGTGTGTGTGTGTGTGTGTGTGGTGTGTGTGTGTGTGTGTGTGTGTGTGTGTGTGTGTGTGTGTGTGTGTGTGTGTGGTGTGTGTGTGTGTGTGTGTGTGTGTGTGTGTGGTGTGTGTGTGTGTGTGTGTGTGTGCGTGTGTGTGTGTGTGTGTGTGTGTGTGGGTTTTATCTTCTGTGGTGGTGCATTTGCCATTGCTGTGTAGTATTTATAGCTCTTCTTGATAGAAAAGGCCTGCCCAAACCCTACCACTCCAATTAGTCACCCAGGTGGAGTAATTTAATAGAACATAGAGCCACAGTCGAGGGCCACTGAGCTCAGTCTGGCCAGACTCTTCACTCACACAGACAGCTTTTCTCTTGAGGTAAGAGCGCTTGAGTCTATACTGGTAGACGACTAACACCAAACCTCACTGCTACTCTGCCATCCTGTGTTCTCAAAATTACACAAATAATGGTAACACTTTATTTCAACTTTAGACATTCTACTAACAAGCAACTTTGCAACTACATGTCAACTAACTCTCATTAGAGTATTAGTAGACTGTCTGCTTAATATCTGATAACTCTTGATTGTGTTGCTCCTCCAACAGACATTGTACTGACTGTAAGTAACTTTGCAACTATACTTGTCAACTTATACTTCCCCTAACTCTAGCACCCTAACATACTACACTGTAAAAAGTGAACAGTTGGATCAACCTAAAAAAAATTACTTCAATTGGTAACACCTAAAAAAATTAACGTGATAATTTAAGTTGAGAAAACGTAATTTTTTTAGGTGTTACCAATTGAAGTAATTTTTTTAGGTTGATCCAACTGTTCACTTTTTACAGTGTACAGTCTACTAATACTCTACTGAGAGTTAATTGACATGTAGTTGACAAGTTACTCATAGTTAGTAGAATGTCTCGGGGCCAAATGAAATGTAACCAAATTATATATACTTATATATTGTCGTGTCTGCGATCATGTCTTTTTCTTAATGATTTTTGTAACAGTTACGCGAATATATTGCTCCTCTAGACTAAAGTATGATTTTGTTGTCTCCAAAATAAAGCATTGAAGCATTATTTCACAACTGCACAAAGAGTTATGTTTTAAAGGTTAAAGATGTATTCTCATAAATGTACGTTTTTAAATGCTTTGCAACATGATCGTTTTTATTTGCTATAACATTGTCATTTTATGTTTAAAATATACTTCTTGTGCATATGTTGCATTTTAATTCAATTGAAATCAGCCTTCATTGTGTTGAAACATCTATGTAACGTCATGCACTACTGTTCAAATGTTTGGAGTCTGTAAGATTTGGCTACATTTTATTTGGAAGTTTTATTTTACAGTGTCATTGTTACATGCGTTACATGTACAGTACTGAAGTAATAACTAAAACCTATGCATAATTACATGCAATTAACTCTAACCCAAACCCTCATTCTAACCCTAACCCTATGTACATGTAGTTAATTATTTTTACTCAGTACTTACATGTATAATTACACTGTAATACTGACACCTTAAAATAAAGTGTAACCCTTTATTACTTATGCTTATGACAGCATAATTATACATGAGTATTTACTGAGTAATATTTATACATGTGAGAATTTTAACTAACTACATGCATTACTATTTACTATTGGGTTAGGGTTAGGATTAGGGTTTGGTTTAGTCACATATAGTTTTAAATATTTATAGTTATTACTATGGTACAAATCTACTGTAAAATCTACAGTACATGTAACATGTGCATTTTAAAATAAAGTGTTGCATTTATATGATTAAAAATACAGTAAAAACAGCAATATTGTGAAATATTATTACAATTCAAAATGTCTGTTTACAATTTGAATATATTTTAAATGTAATTTATTCCTGTGATGGCAAAGCTACATTTCTTCAGTGTCACATGATTGAAAATGAGCTGCTTAATATTTTTTTGTTTTAAGATTCTTTGATGAATAGAAAGTTGAAAAGAACAGCATTTATTTAAAAGTGAAATCTTTTGCAGCATTTTAAAAAAGTATGCACCGTCCCTTTTCATCAACTAAATGCATCTTTGATGAATAAAAGTATTAATTTCTTTCAAAAATTAATAATAATATACATATACTCAGCCCAACATTTTGAATCTACTTACAAACTTCTGTAACATTAAAGAATTCCTCTCACAGTGGCTTGGTATTGTGTTAACAGGTTACCATAGCGCTTGTATATGACACCCTAAAATCTATGACAGCTATAAGTCCCTCTTAAAGCATTTATAGAGAAGATAAAAGGCATTTATAGAGTCATGATGGGTGGTCAGACTCTTGTCATGGATATGGATTGTGCTGGAGCAGGAATGGGGGTGTGAAGGTTGTGAGTGTGGGGTGTAAAAACAAGGTCTTAATCTCAGGAGGGTTAGTCTTCCATCCACCTGCTGCAATCTCTTTTTAGTGTCGTCTGAAAGCATTCCATCTATCTTTCAGACCTCTGCTATACTTTTAATTAGCATTGTGTGATATGTTTTTGTCATGACACTTGCAAATGTCTCCAAACACAGCTGAGGATTATAAAAGGAAAGATTAGACAAATACCAAATCATGCCCAAGAGAGGAGAACTTGTTAGAGGAGATCAGTTTCAAGTGTGATGGTGACAAAATTTCAAAAAACAAAAGCTTAGCTTATTAGCTTAAGAGGGTTTATGATCTATCAAGAATGATGCAGTTGACATATACAGGCGGACTTTATACATGCACAATTTTTATTTTTTTATTTATTATTGTGCCCTAACAATCTTTAATAAAAATCTCTTTCTCTTCCTCTCCCTCTTGCATCAACTTCTCTTCTCTGATGATAACCCTTAAGTGCATGAATGTTTCGCCAATCATGTTTACATATTTGGATCTTTAGCGACCCGGATCTAGTATATCTAACACGGATGGATCTCCACCTGTCGCGATAATATAAATCTCTCCTAAAATTAGAGTAAAGATTTCAGGAGAATAAAATAAAGCATATTTTTGTTACCTTTTGGTGCTTGGAAGAATTCAGGAAGTGCTTGGAAGAATCTCAGGAGGGTTAGTCTTCCATCCACCTGCTGCAATCTCTTTTTAGTGTCGTCTGAAAGCATTCCATCTATCTTTCAGACCTCTGCTATACTTTTAATTAGCATTGTGTGATATGTTTTTGTCATGACACTTGCAAATGTCTCCAAACACAGCTGAGGATTATAAAAGGAAAGATTAGACAAATACCAAATCATGCCCAAGAGAGGAGAACTTGTTAGAGGAGATCAGTTTCAAGTGTGATGGTGACAAAATTTCAAAAAACAAAAGCTTAGCTTATTAGCTTAAGAGGGTTTATGATCTATCAAGAATGATGCAGTTGACATATACAGGCGGACTTTATACATGCACAATTTTTATTTTTTTATTTATTATTGTGCCCTAACAATCTTTAATAAAAATCTCTTTCTCTTCCTCTCCCTCTTGCATCAACTTCTCTTCTCTGATGATAACCCTTAAGTGCATGAATGTTTCGCCAATCATGTTTACATATTTGGATCTTTAGCGACCCGGATCTAGTATATCTAACACGGATGGATCTCCACCTGTCGCGATAATATAAATCTCTCCTAAAATTAGAGTAAAGATTTCAGGAGAATAAAATAAAGCATATTTTTGTTACCTTTTGGTGCTTGGAAGAATTCAGGAAGTGCTTGGAAGAATCTCAGGAGGGTTAGTCTTCCATCCACCTGCTGCAATCTCTTTTTAGTGTCGTCTGAAAGCATTCCATCTATCTTTCAGACCTCTGCTATACTTTTAATTAGCATTGTGTGATATGTTTTTGTCATGACACTTGCAAATGTCTCCAAACACAGCTGAGGATTATAAAAGGAAAGATTAGACAAATACCAAATCATGCCCAAGAGAGGAGAACTTGTTAGAGGAGATCAGTTTCAAGTGTGATGGTGACAAAATTTCAAAAAACAAAAGCTTAGCTTATTAGCTTAAGAGGGTTTATGATCTATCAAGAATGATGCAGTTGACATATACAGGCGGACTTTGACAATATTAAATAAAACTCTTATATTTAGATCTAATGCATGATATTAAATCAATAAAAAAAACTTTCTCTCCAACCAATATTTTCTTTTGTTGGCCTTAGCGCATCACTGTTGTTGCACATTAGTGGGATCGTGATATTCCAAATCAAGAATTGTTCAATCCCATAAACCTTAATTATCTTGTTTTTATTATCTCGAGTCTATACCCTTTTTGGTGTTAGACATCCTTAGATTCATCCATTTGGTAACACTTTTGATGGTCCACTTTAGACATACTAACTATAAGTAACTTTGCAACTACATGTCAACTAATTCTCATTAATTTGCAACTAGTATTACTAACTACTACAAAGTTACTTATAGTCAGTAGAATGTCTTTTGTGGGAGCATCAACAATAAAGTGTTATCAGATATTAAGCAGAGAGTCTACTAATACTCTAATGAGAGTTTGTTGACATGTAGTTGCAAAGTTACTTATAGTTAGTAGAATGTCTAAAGTGGACCATTGAAATAAAAGTGTTAACCTACATTTTACAGTAGATAAGTCTAAGGCAAAAGTGTCAGCACATTTCCAAAACAGCCCTGGATTAGATAGCTAACAGAAGTGCCTTAAGATGACTTTAAATCATTTATAGAGTTCCCAGTTCACAGTCTTGGAAAACTTCTATGAGGTAGCCTAATTTTAAAGTGTGATTTATAGAACTGGAAATATTAACGTCACTGGTATTTTTATAATGAGCATTACCTTTTTGATATAGTTAATCCAAGCTCTAAAATCTTTAATTATATAATGATATAATTATATATGTCTAAAGTTAAAAATATCCCTTAAAGTCACCATGAAATGAAATTACACTTCTTGTTTTTTTTAGGGAATATTGTATTATTTATTATAAATGATTTATACATGCACAATTTTTATTTTTTTATTTATTATTGTGCCCTAACAATCTTTAATAAAAATCTCTTTCTCTTCCTCTCCCTCTTGCATCAACTTCTCTTCTCTGATGATAACCCTTAAGTGCATGAATGTTTCGCCAATCATGTTTACATATTTGGATCTTTAGCGACCCGGATCTAGTATATCTAACACGGATGGATCTCCACCTGTCGCGATAATATAAATCTCTCCTAAAATTAGAGTAAAGATTTCAGGAGAATAAAATAAAGCATATTTTTGTTACCTTTTGGTGCTTGGAAGAATTCAGTTTGCGCATAATGTTTTATACCATCATCACTGAGGACGTCAGTCACTGTCGCCACTTCCGTTTCATGCTGACTTTAAAAACCGTAGCCAAAGTATGAGGAACTGGACGAGTCATCTCAATCCATTGGTTAAAAAAAGTGGGAGCCCTGAAGAAAATTCAGCTCCTAATTATTTTGAGTTTATTTGAGTTACTTTAAGTTTTGAAAACAAAACTAGGGCTAGAGATTGATAGAAAAAAGCATTTCAACAAAACTAACCAACTAACCACTACAAAACAATGATATTTTAGTTCATCTATTTATGATCTGTACCAAAACCAAGGCGATACTTTGTTCAATATGAAGGGAATTGTCAGGCTTGATAGTCACTTGTGTTTAGAGCCTCGGACAACTTACTTCCTCAAGAAAATGTGCTCAGAAAAACCTTCATGCTATTTTGATGATAGTGTGAAAATACATAGAAGGAACCTAATGGAAAGAATTGAGAGGGCTTGCCAGTTGGATGGAGAGCGGGAGAAAGCCTGAAGAAGTGAGACAGCAGAAAAGGGCAAGACAAACAGGAAGCAGAGGAGGGGGGAGTGAAGGACTGACTGTGTGCAAGTCAAAGAATTTTCTTAGAAGGATTTTAAGCAAGAGAGCGTGCTTCTCCTGGTTTTCATCTGCTACCTTTTATGGTAAAACTGTGGAGGGGGATTTGGTGTAGTAGTGAAGCCCGGGCTCAGTTAGACACACTCACGTCGGATAGCAGGGAGACAGCGTGTGCGGGACACTGGGGACCCCTGAGGCGGGCTCATGGGAACAATACGCAGAGGGGCTTAACAGGTCCAGGACTCAGACAGCTGCGTGAGTAGATGGCATTCTGATATCAAGAATAATGTGGTCCGTATCACAATCTCTCTGTCAAGAACAGTTCAGAGTTATCTGGCCTATTACAGGACAGATGGACTATTCTCAGAAAGAGTCCATTCATATGATGTTTATATAATCACATACATGCACATACACACTAACAGATGCTGACACACAATATAATCGCTGTAAGCTGGAGGTGAGATAACAGGCTGGTTATGATGGTATGATGTGGGATATCAGACTGGTTATGATGGTATGATGTGAGATATAAGTCTGGTTATGATGGTATGATGTGAGATATCAGACTGGTTATAATGGTATGATGTGAGATATCAGACTGGTTATAATGGTATGATGTAGTACACTGTGAAATTCCAGACTGATGTTTCACTGTTGCTCACACAGTGAGTGAACTTGACTGATGCTTGAGGTTTGATCTTATGGTTAACAACATCTGATGTCTTCTCAAAAAAGATTCTTTCTTTCTTTCTTTCTTTCTTTCTTTCTTTCTTTCTTTCTTTCTTTCTTTCTTTCTTTCTTTCTTTCTTTCTTTCTTTCTTTCTTTCTTTCTTTCCTAAATTTGTTGGGTTTATTCAGTTTTATTTGTTATGGTACCAAATGTAGTTACTTAGAACTACGTAATGTTGCTGATGTAATTAATTACATCTATAACTGGAGTGTTGACCCTTCTCTTACACCTTAACCTTGATATGAATGACTTTAAGTCTTTATGTTCTTAGGAAAGATTTCTATTTTGAATAAATGCTGTTCTTTTTAACTTTTTATTCATCAGTGAATCATTCTTAGTTCAGGCTGCCTCACAGCACCTTGATGGGGCATTAGCACATTGGGGGAGTGTCTTTAGTCTTCCCAGGTGTAAATCACATTAATATTCATGGCCATTCACACTACCCCGCATACAGCAGTGCTGACCCAAAAACTGATGTAAGAAATTCAAATCGTTATATTGATGTTTGTAAAAGAGTGGTCAGAATGATTTTCACTTCATTGTGAAGTAAAAATTCAAGCCTACAAGAATAGTAAGTCAAAAGTATTGTGGGCAAGTATTCAATATGTGTTAAATGGCCTTATTGCGGTGACACGCATATTATTTTTTTTCTATAAAATGCGAACATGTACATCCATTTTGCTCACATACTATTGTAGTAGAGTTTGTGCTGAATACAGCAAATTTATATGTTGGCAAATGGTATGTTTTAAGTAGCTGAAATAAGCACAAATGCCAGGGCATATCAAAACACCTCAAGAGCCCCAAAACAGCTCAGACCCCAGAGGGTTAAACCCATACCACCCACCCTGTCCCTAAACCCACTAACCTCAATACCAGCAAAAATCTTTTGCAATACAACATGAACACAATAAGTACATTGTACTTAGTTATTATTATTATTTTAATGTAAGTGCCTACATAGTAGTTAAAGTCCCATAATATAAAGTGTGACTATGTGAGACTAAAATAACACTGCTTTTATGTTTCATGAATTCCACAAGTAAATCCTGATGATCCTGTTCTCCAGCATGATTTGAGAATGATCCAAAAGGCTTCTGGTGCTTCAGTGGAAGCAAGAACATCTGGAAATGATTTCACAAGTTTACTTATTAGTGACCTAAAAATAGTGCATAATCTTGTATATGTCTTAGTCATATTATTTATTTCTTGTAAACATATCAAAATTCCATTTTCAAGACTTCTGGACACATATTATCTCTGAATATCTCACAGCAATGTTGTTAATGATGGTTTGAGCTAAAGAAATACTATATCAACACTATTACAATCATCTAATCAGAATGTCTAGCATTTTTTTCAAATCTCCTCAACCTCTCTCCACCACAGGACTGAAAGGCTGAAGTAAAGATGACAGAGCGTTATGACTGCCACTACTGTAAGGAGTCTCTGTTTGGGAAGAAGTATGTTCTCCGTGAGGAAAACCCATACTGTGTGAAGTGCTATGAGAGCCTGTACTCCAATACCTGTGAGGAGTGCAAGAAACCCATCGGCTGCAACAGCAGGGTAACATTAGTTATAGTACCATGTATTAAGTTGCAAAAAAAACAGCCAATCAGTTTAGAGCTTGCAGATCGAGAAAGTGTTTTTCAGTTTTGTCATCAAATGCACCATATCTACAACCCATTGTTGGGGAAAACGCATTACAAGTTATGTAATCACATTATTTTGTTGTAAATGTGAATGTAATGCGTTACTTTACTACCGGTAGTTACTTGAAAAAGTAATCCATGAGTTACTTTTCAAATAAGTAATGCAAGTTCTCCTATTTATCTGACACCTCTCCTGTCCCCATGTTGAGATAAATTGGAGTTGTGTGCGCTGTGTAAACATGATGGTAGCATGCATTTACTCATCTCACTTCCAAAGAAACAGTTTTAGTATTTCTCAAAATGAATCAGATTCAACCAGAACTGTCGTCTTTTGCTGCTTTAGGATCTGTCCTACAAGGACCGTCACTGGCATGAGGACTGTTTCCACTGCTTCCAGTGCAAACGCTCACTGGTGGACAAGCCCTTCTCCACTAAAGATGAGCAGCTGCTGTGCACCGAGTGCTATTCTAATGAGTACTCCTCCAAATGCCATGACTGCAAGAAGACCATTATGCCTGGTAAGAGATTCTTCACCATGGGAGGAACGTTCAACAATTACCTCATATCAGTAGATGTTTTCTTTTATGCTCAGCGCTGCCATAAAATCATAATTCATTCAGCACCACATTCTTTCCATTAAAGCAAATTAGAACTGCTTCCTTTCACACAGGGTCGATCTTTGCCCAGATCTTGTGAAGAAAGAATAACTGTCATTATAACGATATATTACTGGCCCATAATGACGTCAAAGCAATAGATTAAGTGATCTGCACACTGGTAATAAATATGAATTCATAAATCCTCAAAGACAGGTCCTCGTGACCACGTGAAAGTGTTGGACTCTCATTAACCCCGTATGTTTTATGTTTTAAAAACGTAAAATGTCAACATGGACATAAAAGATATGTGCTTTTTTAAAACAATGAAACTCTGTCCTGTGTCTGTTTACACTGCACACTGCTGGTATTTATTGTACTTTCATCTGAATGTGTTGAAAGAGAATTATACCTGTTTAACAGCTCAACTTTGCTGTTACATTACAGCTGATATGACTGTAGTACTGTAATCCTGATGATAATAATTCCATATTATCTGTGGTTGATATATGAATCTGATAAGAAAAGACTACTCTCTGTATATTACATGTTATCCTGTAAAGATTATTTACTGTATATAGAATGAATATATACTGTATATAAAAATTCATGAAAATATTTGATATAAAAATAGGCTACTAAGCCATTTGAATGTGACTAAATGCCCACTTATGCAAACAAGCAGAATAAATACAGAAAAAAATAACTAAGCAAATTAATAAATTGATATTAAGTCCACATGTATATTTGTATGAATGCATACAATATTCATTTACATTCAATTATATAAAACTAATCAGACTTATTTTTGTCTACACATACACTACCATTCAAAGTTTTTTGAAAGAAAGTAAAAATTTTATTCAAGAAAGATGACGTAAATTACCAAAAATGACAGTAAAGACATTTATAATGTTACAAAAATATATACATTTCAAATAAATGCTATTCTCTTAAACTTTCTATTCTAGAAAAACATTAAGCAGCTCAACATTTCTAATAATAAATGTTTCTTGAGCACACACTAGCGTATTATAGAATGATTTATGAAGGTTCACGTGACACTGAAGACTGGAGTAATGATGCTGAAAATTCAGCTTTACAGAATTTACAATTTTACTGTTTTTACTTTTGACACAATTAAACGCAGCCCACTCAAACCATAAACAATTAAACTGTAGTGTACTTTACAAAATATCAGGCTAGATATTAGAATTGTATATAATTAGAGCATTTAAATCTGATTATCTAACATAACTTGATATTTTTGACAATATCTACATATATAATATCTACATATCTACACATGTTTTGACACTTATCTACTGCACAAGCGTCCTCCATAATCTTTTCATAAGCAGAATGTTGTATTTGGGATAAGATAGTTCTCTCCTTCTCCCTCAGGCTCGAGGAAGATGGAGCATAAAGGAAACAGCTGGCATGAGACCTGCTTCACCTGCCAGCGCTGCCAGCAGCCAATTGGCACCAAGAGCTTCATCCCCAAAGACAACTATAACTACTGCGTGCCCTGCTACGAAAAGCAGTTTGCCATGCAGTGTATTCACTGCAAGAAGGTAGATTCCACAGATGAAGGAAACTAAAACAAACTTTTGAATTTTTTGGCTGCACCAAGTACATATGCACTTACATGAAACTATTTAAGACTCTAGAAACTCTTTAATTCAGCATAAAGGCCTGCTCAGAATGTAATACTACTGAATACATGTGCACTAACTTCTGTAAGTTGACCTTTTTCCATTGACCATTATAGTATTCCATGCAGTGTTGCACATTTTGAGAAATCCAGTTATTCTATGCATACACTCTAAAACATGTCGGGTTGTTTCAACCCATGTTTGGGTCAAATGGATAAACCCAACTGGTAGTTTAGTTTTGGGTTTGTCCATATTTAACTCAAACATTGGTTGAACCAACCCAGCATTTTTTAGAGTGTAGAGGTAATCTGCATACCATATACTGCAGATTTTAAACATGGTAGTCTGATCATATTTAATCTCTTCCATCTATGTCTAGCCCATCACCACTGGTGGTGTGACGTACCATGACCAGCCCTGGCATAAGGACTGTTTCTTGTGCACTGGCTGTAAGCAACAGCTGTCTGGCCAGCGCTTCACCTCTCGTGACGACTTCGCCTACTGCCTCAACTGCTTCTGCAACTTGTATGCCAAGAAATGTGCCTCCTGCACCACCCCCATCAGTGGTATGTACAAATACGCAGTGTCTGAAATCGAATAATTCTCTACTGTATAGTATGTGAAAAACAGTACGCCAAAAGTGTAGTCCGAATACATATTCGAAAAACAGTCGGCGTAAAAGTCCCCGGATGACCTACTACTTCTGTTGAGATTCTGAAGTATGTATACGATCAACACTTTACTATCCCATGAGGCCACAGGAGACGATTTTTAATGAAAGTGAAGCGACGCAACTGACGGTGGTAGGTCATGTGACAGTAACAATATGGCCGATGTAGTGCGCTTGAATTTCCTTCATACTCCCCATATTCATACTATATATAACATACTTTGTTAATGGTCACAAAGTAAATTCACATTCAAATGTGGTACCTACTCAGACAGTGCATGGTTTCGGACACAGCCATACAAATATATTTGCACATGTGATGTCACAGATCACACAATATCCAAACCAGCCATTTTTGGAGCTTGATTAAATAGATTTTTTATATATATAATGAGGTTTTAAGCTATGAAACTTGCAGGATGGTTTAATGGTACAAATTATATGTAGGCCTCTTATATGTCAAAAGATCAAGGCAAATCAATCCCTTTAAAAATGAAAAACTAGAAAATAAAATCTTTTAAAAATGTTTCTTTGATACATAACAAATAAAATAAGTTTGAGCTGAAATACTAAGAATAAACTGAAATCAAATTAAATGAAAGCTTAATAGAACTATTTAAATCAATGAAAAAAAAGGCAAAAGCACATAACAACATTATTAAAACTTAAAGTAAAAATGAAATGGACAAACTGAAAACTCATATAAAATAAAAGCTAGTAAAATATTAATAAATACTATATTATTACATAAGTAATACTAAAATAATACTGGTGTAACATACAGGGTGCAGAAATGTAAAAAAAAATATTTGAATTATAATTATTATTAATTGTTATTTTTAATAACAAACTTAATTTTCTTTCTAAATTACTCAAAAACATGTCACCATAAAACAAATGTGCTATTTCCAGAAACATTGATGATTTTGAAGTGCCACCAAATGTTAAATGTATATAATTTATGTAGAGTATATATAAATGTATTACTTTTAAAGTACTAAAATCATTTCATCATGCCTCATTCCTGACTTTTAAAAAAAGTACAATGACCAACAACCTCAGGCTTGTTGTCAGTGAGGAACATCCCATGCAGTTCAATAAAAAATATGCCTCAATTCATAATGCCTAGAAAAACCCATGTGACACGTGAAACACCCTTCATTTTGCTTTCTCATTTAAATACATCCATGCATAACGCAACACACACCACAGCTGCATTTTGATCCTATTCAATAAATTAACTGGACCAGAATGTTCCCTAAAGTTGCAAAACTCACCATAAATTCCTCACCTTGTTCTTCCAATCCAACATCCTGTCACATGGCCAATTCAACAAAAAAAAAAACTTAATTGGAGGCACTTCTTAAATTCTGAATTTTGCTCAACCCTGTTTCAAAGAGCTCAAATCTACCGGCTTTCCATGAACTTCTCTGGAACACAGCTACATCTGCTTGTTACTAGTACTCCTAACATGTTTGTCATCGCACGCAGGACTTGGAGGAAGCAAGTACATCTCCTTTGAGGAACGCCAGTGGCACAACGACTGTTTCAACTGCAAAAAGTGCTCAGTGTCTCTGGTGGGCAGAGGTTTCCTCACCGAGAGAGATGACATCCTGTGTCCCGAGTGTGGCAAAGACATCTGAAAGCGTGCATGGAGAAAACAACCAAGCATCCACAACGCTAAAAATGAAACAATGAATAGATTTAGATACTCCATGGAAACAAGCAAAGATTATAATAGAATAACAAGAGACAGATTATTGTCTTTATTTCAAGAGAATTATTTGAGCTTGCTTTAACTTGAAGGCTGAAGAAAGAATTGGTTCTAAAGATTTAACTGAATTATAAAAATAATATGCATTATTATCTCTTTAAAATGTCTGACAAGCTCTCGGATGTGTTGCATAACCCATGTCTTAACTTGCAAAAAAAAAAAAAATGTTGGCCCTTTTGTGTATCTAACTACTATACATGAAATAGTAATGCAAAATCAATAAAGCTTACTAAAAATGTGTTGTGTTTTTCACATGAATGAAGACTATTGCACTAGCAAGCACTCAAGACAATAGGGCCACCTAGTGTTTAACAATGACCATGCAAAACAACATGCACTCTCTTATTGGGGCATATGCAAAAATCAGTTTGTCAGTGATATGAAGATTTTGAAGTGAAAGTTTATGATTAAATGCTTGAAATTAGTTTTGCCGACAACTGCAAATTATGCCTAGGAATGAATTTCTTGGAGTTTCAGTTGATATTGAAGGAAATGCAGTCAAGTGTCCAGTGTATATGGAAACTCCTTTAATTTCCAATGTAAAAGCATCCCAGAATGCACCTCATGAAGTGGGCTGAGTAAGAGCTGGTTTTGGAATCTAGAAAAGGGTGACCCAGAAGCCTTTCATTCACACATTTGTATTATTTTAGAGTCTTGAGGACTACTATTTTCAACATTTTATAATAAAAGTAAAAATATAAGTAGACGTGTCCAAACTTTTGACAGGTAGGTATAGTGCATTTTGTAAATGATGGGATTTGTTTATGAATTCAGGGAAACTCTCAAACAGTGGGGAAGTAGAGAAGCTAAGCTCTGGGATTTCAATGACTCCACTGGGACAAAAACCTGAGATGCAACTGCATGGAAATAAGCATGTCAAATAATAGGCAGTGGGGTGTTTGAAAGTTTAATAGAGAGAGTGTAAGCTGACAAGAGCGAAAGAACAAAGTAGAAGTTCTCTGATGTCTAACTGGATATAAACTACAAAGAACGAGACAAAGGTGAAAAGGTCATTAACCTCATTATAAACATTGCCGTCTCCATCATTGTTCACTTTTATATTAAAGGGGACCTATTATGCCACTTACACTTACAAGATGTAATATGAGACTATGGTGTTCCCAGAATGTGTCTGTGAAGTTTCAGCTCAAAATATGTATTATACCATGTTGTAATTTTTTTGAGGTAATTTTTGAGTGCTGTTTTTGTGCATGTATCTTTACATGCAACTGAGCTGCTGGCTTTCCAGAAAAGGGCTTTTTCAGATGAAAGTACAATAAATACCAGCAGTGGTGCAGTGTAAACAGACACAGGACAGAGTTTCATTGTTTTAAAAAGGCACATATCTTTTAAGTCCATGAGAGCCTTGGATACTCTGCCAAAAACTAAATTATTTATGGGGATTTGAAAAAGGAATGGGTGGATTTGTACACACACTGCTGACATATTTGTTTAAAAAACATGTAAGTGAATATTGCATTATAGGTCCCGTTTCATTTAAAAATCATTCGAATTTACACTGTGGTTCAAAAGTTTGGATTCAGTAATATTTTAAAGAAATTAAAACATTTATTTAGCAAGGATACATTAAATTGGTCAAAGTGACAGTAAAGACATTTATAATATAAAAAATATTTCAATTTTAAATAAAGGCTGTTATTTTAAACTTCCTATTCATCCAAAAAATCCAGAAAAAAATATGTATCATGGTTTCCATAAAAATATAAACGGTTTTCTAAATGGATTTAAAAAACAGTACTGTACCTGTAACAAAGCAGAACTATGAATGGAGTGAAATTCAAACATTAATATTCAGTGAACTTTTATTTTATGTCCTTTGGCAGTGTACTTAAAATTGACTGAAGTGTTAGTTAAACAAAACAAAAAAACACTAACACAATGATCAACACTCAGCCGTTTATTTCATCAGGCTTGTTGTCAGTGACGAACTTTCCATGCAGTTCAATAAAAAACTCAATTCATAATGCCTAGAAAAACCTTCACTAAAACACTGACATGTGAAACACCCTTCATTTTGCTCTCTCACTTAAATACATCAATGCATTGCATGATGCAAACACACACCACAATGGCATTTTGACCCTATGGGGGCTATAAATACAAAACTATCAAGGGATTTATTTAATATTGGCCAAACTTGAATGGGCCTATTCCGATCTGAATCACAGATCAACTTGTAAAACATATTGGAGAAAAGAGCGAGTTCTTCAGTAAAAGTCAGTAAAACACAGCAGACATCTCTAAAACACACCAAGAGCATGTCCATCTATTTCCTTAAGGTGGCTTTGATTTGTCAACATGATTCACGTGTAATGAAGTGTTTATTAATTGCAATTAAGATTTCTAAAGGGAAAATCTGAGCAGTCCAACATAAAACTGCTAGGAATGTGCACACCACTACATAAAGTCGAAAGCCAAAGCATTTCCTTACGTGTGAAATGAACCGGAGGGTCACATTGCACAAGTCACTTTTCCTGAGGCTGGTAAGTAAAGAGTGACAACTTGGGTGTGTGACAAGAACCCATCTTTCAAATTCATGTGTCCCATCACGAGTGTCTTTCTCGGCCAACACAGAGACCCAGCAGACGATGTCACTGGCGTTAACCATCCGTCCTTGATGACATCAGAGATTAAGGCCATGTGACATGTTGAATCTTTTTCTTTGCATCAGGTGACTTGATGTCCTTCTGCCACAAGCAAATAAAAATAAATCAGAAAACTTAAATTCACACTTACTGTCAAGACAAATCACAAACAAATCTCACTCTTACATCTAAATCACAGATTTCTATGGTGTTAGTGTCATACTCACAGCGGTGTCCTGTTCTCCGTCGCTGGGGGACGAGCGCTTTAGTTTAGACGTGGTGTTGTTTGAATGTAGCGAGAGGTTGGCAGTGTTCGAGTGGTTAACGGGGCTTTTGGGACTGGCCCCCGGCGATGACACCGGCGTCCTGTTAGAGGAATTTGAGGAAGAGCAGTTTGAAGAGGTCCCAGTGAGCTTGCGTATGGGGTTTGTGAGGCTGATGCTGGAAACGGGGGGCTTTATTCGGTCTGTGGTGACAGGTGCTGCTGAGGTATCAGCTTTCTTCAGCTTCACACCGCCAGTGTGAGTAGAGCTGCCGTCAAACACAATCAACGGCCTCTTCCTGCCACTATCAGTGCTTGAACTGAAAAAAAAAAAAAAAGTGTTATTATATAAGAGAAAACACGTTGGGCATTCTCATGCAGTTATATACACGTGACAGCCGTATGACTACTTTCTGTGAACAGAAAAAAAAAATTACATTTTCATTACAGTTTGTATTAAGATTAGTTCAAATACATGTAAACGAGTTTTGCCATCAAAGGTCATTAAACAAGATGTGAAGCAAGTTTAAAGTCAACATGAAACCGAAGTTGTGATAGTCTCTTCCCTATTGTGACGTATATATGTTTGAAACGGCTTTGAGTAAGAAAAACTGTAGGGCGGGACTTTAATTTCCTTCGTGGGGAATTGATTGAATGGTTGTGGTTTGCAATTGCTGTGATGTCATGTGAGTGACAGGTTTATCCCGCCCTCACACCAATAAACACACCATCAGAAAATTATTAAATCTTTGATTAAAGATTACTAAGGCACAAGAATAAAAATAAATAAATAAACGATGTAGATGGTTAAATCGCTTATAATAAATACTGCAAACTTGCATTAAAAAAAATAATTGAACATTTTGATTTCATGGAGAATTCAAGCAAAGGGGAAGAGTATAAGTGATTATTACAAAGTGCTCTGTGAAACCTCAAATATTTCTGGAATAATAATTGTTGTCCAGGGCAACACTGTATAACTGATCACTAATCTGTGAAACTGCTTGTGTTCCTTCTGTACAACTAACATGATAATAAATTATGATGATGATAACAAGCAATAAATAATAACAGAAATCCCACCCTGCAAAAACTAATTTTCGGGAGGAACTGTGTAACGATAAATTGTTAGAAATGGAGACAAAATTTAATTTTCTATGAAATTTTGGGAGTCGTAATTTAGACACGCTTTGCGATTGTCTTGATCATCTGAAGCGCGCACACGCTGGATCGGCACTCTTCAAAGTGATCGCGAACACATAATTATTTTCATGTAGTTAAGTGCATTAATATCGGGAGAGGCTGTGAGAGTGTGAGAGAGTACAGTACCTGTGCGCTCTGCTCTTCTCCATCCTCCTCCCCCAGCGGCTGCTGGGCAGATCTCTCTGCGGGAGAGGAAGCACATGTCGCAGGTACAGAGCTGTCAGCCGGTCGCGGTCCTCATGATCACCCACTGCTATCTTCCTCTAAAACACAACGCAGGCATGACTCGTTTGCTGCTATTCAATGACTGTTGATGTATTCATTCTTCACATTTCAGGTATATTTACTGACTGTTAAATGTATACTATACAGCAAAGACGCACGGAACAAAAATAACCAAAATATTATAAGTATTATTGTCATATAAGAAACAAGCAGGTTATGCGATGTAGCCTACAGTAACCAGACTGGGTTCATGTGGCTCCGAGTCTCACCTCATGTAACATGAGCTGAATGAACTCTTGAGAAAGGAGCTCCGGGTGAAGCAGAAGGTCGATTTTGGAAACGTCTCCAGCGTTTGATGTAGGGTTTCTCGTTCTGTCACCCCTGCGCGACGCCATATTTCTCAGTCCATTTCCGGAAAGCGCAGGAAAAAGCTTTCTTGTTCTGCGCTTATGCGAGAGACGTTTAACATCACATGACCATTACTGCCACCTACAGTACAATGTGTGCTAAGGCAGAAAGAATAATCAGCTATAAAGAATGAGTCAATGACAATGCGCGACTCAATTGTACTTCTTTTTAAAACAGAATTGACAGACTTTGACTAACCTGACGAAGTAATATTATATTTACACATGCATTTGCACATGGATTTACAGCTCCAAAAGAAATTAAATCAATGTCACTGACTGGCCAGACAATTGACAGGCCAATATTTGGCCATTTACAAATTATTAGCACTGGCTGCTGGTAACCATGTCCTCTTGTTTGAATAAACGTTTAATTTAATGTGTAAAATAAGAGTTTGTTTCACTTCGTTGGTTTATTACATTATTTCAGCCATCTGCAACTCTGCTCTTTTGACATTGATATCAGCCTTGGCAACTGGAAGATGCAGTCAACCACTTTTTTCATTTTCAGTATTGACAGATTTGAGTATTGACTTTTATATAGGCATAGCTCCCAAATTACTGATAAATAACCCTTAACTGACAATGCCGGATTTATACAAAAATTAGTGTCTATTGTTTTATGCAATTTTCATAAGCAAAATTCTTCAGTTAAACTTGATATGTTGTCACAATACTGGAATTTACAACTTCGGTATGATACCTTGAATACCTTGTTCACTGGAATACTCACCAAGACGGACATTTTGACATAGTTTGTGTGTTTGACCATTTACAGTAGGTAGCCAACCAGAATGCCTATTGCCGCCGCGGCGTCTGCCGCGGTGAATTCACCGCGGCAAAAAAAACCCAGTCGCATTTCTAAGTCATTCGCGAAATGACCGCCAGGTGGCGCAAAGGGACATTTAGCGAAAGCAAAACGTATGTAAAAGTAGCCTACATTTTAAATAGAATATAGCAAACTTTTAGAGCAGAACATTTTATGAATCAAAATTTAAAAGAGGCCTATCTCGCAGTCAGTGAAAATAAATTAGGTGCAATCAATGATGCTAAACTATTGAGGAATGAGAAGATTGAAGAGTGCATCAGTCGTTTGTGGGCACACTGACGCTTAAACAGCCGAACTTGTGGTCGAGTGGTAGAGCTGAAGGTTTAAGCAGTACAAAGACACGGGTTCGAAACCCGAATAAAAATGTTTTTTATATAATTACCATGCATTTCCATTTTACACTAAGGAACAAATCTCATCCAACAGATTGACTAAATTTACGTCTTCAAAAACAGTTCTGTTAAAAAATAAACAAACAAACAACAAAAAACTTCACGGACAGGACAGCAGACAGCAGGACTGGAATTCTTTCAGAAATAATTTTAAAAAACATGGTTAAGCAAGGTGCGATTTGCCGGTGGGTGATTTCCCCCACAGTAGGCTATAGCGAATACCCTAAATAGACCTTATCAAATATAGTATATATATTTTTAAATATAGCCTAAAACACGCACGTTTAAACAACAAACAATAAAATCTGAACCAGCGCTTCTGCTCCTGTATTGAGAGATAACATGCAGCGCATTTCAGTTACGATCCTGGTTCCAGTGGCATTAATACATTCACGGCTTTTTAAAATGTCACAAAGCGTTTTGATGTGGTTTTGAACGAAATATTGAAGTTTATAATTAAGTATTTTGACACACCACGCCTAGTGCGTATTCTAAAATGGGGTTTTCTTCTGCCACTGAATTAAGTTCGACAAACGCAGCAGCGCGTTCACTTGAATTATTTTTCTGCTAAAATAACTTAATAGGCTATAGCCTACTTCGTTATTTTTGGTCATACAGATAGGATATCATATTTTAAAACTGTAAAAGGTCTATTTTATTCATGTAAAGTAGGCTACACTCACAGTAGGCTAACAACAAAACGTTCTCACTCATTTGAGCGAACACACACTGTATAAACGTGTGGGCTTTTCTCAGTGAGCTTCGACATGGCCGAGTGGTAGAGCTGACGGTTCATCAATCGGCAGACCTGCGTTCAAATCCCGAACAAACATGGACTTCTGTAAAAAATCGATATATTTTTAGGCTATTAATGCAGATTTGTTTAGTTCTAAACCTCTGTTACACCACATATTTTTTTGCTTATATTTATAAAATAATATTACCATGCATTTCCATTTTACACTAAGGAACAAATAGGCTATCCAACAGAACGACTTTAGATCTGTAGCTAATAATACCAATTGTTCAAAAGCAGTTTTGTATAAAAAAAAGATATATAGGCCTATATATATCTATATTTGTTTTATTCCCTATAACCTACATAGAGTTTTTAAAAACATGGTTTTAAGTAAAGTTTTCGACAAACGAGGCAGCGCGTTCATTTGATTTATTTTTCTCATAACAGCTAAAATAACTTAATAGGCTATAGGCCTACGTGATTTTTTTGGTCATACAGATAAGAGTACAGTAGCCTACATCGTTCAAAACTGTAAACTTTTTTTAGGCTAATGACAAAAGTTATATGTCGTCTCTCTCGGTCTCCGGGAACTGCGCGTCACAAAAATTAACCGAAAGCCACTTGCCTCAGCTCAGTCAAGATAGGAAATCGGCTATGTCTAAAGCCTTTAAATGTCTAAATATTTAGGTTAATAAATGTTATCTGATTATGTAATCCATATGAAAACGAGAGGTACAGAGAATCTGCTCAAATATGTTTATGATGTGATTGTGAGCGCCTCGCAATGAGAAAATGACAAGGTGAAAATCTCGTTTAATTAAATGTAGAGACTAAATCGCATTAATGAATTAAAATGTAAAAACAGATCAAATCATTTATTCGTCGAAGTGTTGCTATATTGTTTCATTTAAAGTTCATAATATCTAAATGTTATTTAGTTTATCAGCAGTAGGCTACCACGAAGCACCGATATTTATTTGAATAATAATAATTTAAAAAATAACTAATTCACATTTTGCATGCCTGGACCCAAAGATCCCTGTAGAATTTAATATTGAGTTGAGCATTTTGTTCATGACAACAAAATGAACATGCGTTTGAAGATTAGGCTATATTTAGTTTTGCTTGGAAAAAGCTGGCCCAAACCAGTTTTATTTCTTAAATTATTTAAATAATGAAATATTTAGTAATAAACTTTTATGACAGAAATACCACATGTAGCTTAAATCATTTAATTCTTTCATTATCAACACTTTAATAGCCTAATGCTAGAAGAGCGATTTAAGTGTGAATTGGGACTTCTCTTTATTTTAAGTCAGACTCAGACTCAGAGAGCCTGTGGGGGGTTTGGAGGGACAGACAATAGGTGTTAATGTTCCTCATTCATATGGAGAGTGTCGGATAGCCAGCCCGATGGCAAAGGCAAAATTATTTTAAGGATAGGCTACATCTCTCGATGTGTCCCCATATTTGATTAAATTACAAATATTGTTGTTTATTTATTGTAGCCTATTTAAAGTGTTTTCACACACAAATTTAAATTGAAGTGTTCAATCCAGTTGTTTCAACTGGTTCTGTAGAGTTTAAGAATGTTTGAGCAAGGGAGACTAAATAAACTTGCTGAGATCCAGCGCGAGAGAGGCAAAACTCATGTCTTTAATTTATGTTGCTTTGGACTATTTTCGATTTGTACCGTTTCGTTTAATTTAGCTGCAATTTCTTTGGCAAAACAAATTTAAAATGTAGCAAGAATAAGATTGTGTGTTTCTTTTTTGCATGGAAATAAAGTCTAAATGCAAGTTAGGTTGCCACCGGTCCGGTTTTACCGGGATTGTCCTTCTTTTTAATAACCTGTCCCGGGAAATTTAAGCACTCTCCCGGGACAATGAATGTCCCTGTTTTCGAAAGGCTACGTGAATATGTAAGTTCAAACCATAGACTGTAGGTTCAAACTGTGTAGCGCGCGGCCGCTTGCACGGCAGAGAGCAGAGAGAGGGAGAGACAGAACACCGGCTAGATCCCCCCTAGATGGTAGTCGCCGCTCAAAGTGTGGGGCGCGCCCCTCTATGGGTGGGAAATAGCCTAGAGAAGTGACAGGTTGGGCGCGCCAACGGGAGGAACTTTTCCTTTTTATGCCTTTATATCTTTATTCGTTCATGGCGAGTCTACATCGCATCTTCATCTTTGCAGCGACGCAGAAAACACCAGTTTATTAATAAACAATTAAATGTATCCTTGCTATTTTTGTCTCCGGCTCGTGCGCTTGAGTGCAGCTTTATAACACTCACTCATTACCCTGCAGTGTTGGGAAGGATACTTTTAAAACGTATTTCGTTACAGAATACAGGATACATGCCCCAAAATGTAATTTGTAACGTATTCCGTTACGTTACTCAATCTGAGTACTGTATTCAGAATACTTGGATTACTTCCGTATTGAATTGCATTTTATAAGTGTAGGAATGCAGAAAGGTGATGCGGTGGTGACACGTTGTAATATGTAGGGATGGCGCTGCCAATAAAGCACCTAAAAGCTGTCACAAAGAACCGGCAAAAGTAGGCTATTGATTATGAATATGTAAAATATAGCAAGGAGATATTTTAATTGTTTATTAATAAACAAGTGTTTTTTGTCTGTGTCACTGTCGCCTGCAAAGATGAAGTTGACGATGCTGACTCGCGATCTTTGCAGTAAGCTAGTGAACGCACCAGAGAAAAATGCGCATTTCATACGGATTACATAAGCAGAACGCAGTCTGTTTTGTTTCGTTTTGAATTGTTCTGTTTAAATGTAGACATGTCTGTGACTGTGAGGCAAGAATAATCTTACGGTAAGTTTCGGTTCATAAGAGACTCAAGTTCACACGCCGGCGCCTCGGTGTCGTGAAATATTTAGCCTACTTCTTATTTATTAAATCAATTGGTTGATGAAACATTTATTAAAATTAAGATACAATTAATACAAAACGAAATTCCCTTTAAAGAAAGGCTTTGTGCTTCTGTTTGATGTCTCTGCGTGAAAGTTTTAAAGCAGTCTTTTAGTGCCGCTTACAGAGTGGTCACGTTCGTAACATTGTTTTTTCCTCATAAATGGGAACGCGAAAAAATTAATAAAATGTATATTTTATGTTCTGTGGAGAGCCAACCCTTCTTCGTCCGGTGGGTATATTACTTTTGGTTTGAGCAGAGTGTAATTCACAGAAGTATAGTTAAAGTCACGTTTTTGTGTCACGCATGTTTATTTCCCTCATATTAAATAGAAAACGCATCTGTAGACAGATATTTTCTAATGTCTGGACTCCTTTATTACGGGAGTATATGGATATATAAACAGACGTTTTTAAATATATTGGTATTAAATGCATTTTCTAAGAATTTCTATTTCAAGTTTTGACTGCAAATGTTGCGTCCATAACGCTGGAATTGCTCAATTTTAAATTATTTATTTTTTGGTGTAGGTCTACATATTTTATAATGTTAACTTTAAATAATTCTTATAGTAATTTAAAGATGTGGTAGCATTGGATCTGGACGGGAAGGATAACTTAGGCCTACTTTAAGATGCTTCTTCAGGTTGCGTCTTTGGACGCTAAAAGGAGCTGGTTGCTGCCAAGCAGAGGTTGCACTGCACATTTAGGCTAGATATTTCGTTCTCCCTTCTCTTTCTTTAATGTGAAATGCTGTTTGAATTTCCAAGATAGAAACGCATTCTTGCCCTGGCTCAGTTGTTCCGGCTCCATCTCTATAGCTCCCTCTGTTCCTCTTCCGACTCCATTGTGGCTGATCACGCAAACCGCGCTTTTTTTTGTTTTTATTTAGCTAGAGAGTGAATAAACTCGTGAAACAGAGAAGTATCCTAATGTAATCCATTGATTTCAACAATGTAACTGTATTCTAAATACCAACTATTTAAATTGTAACTGTAACGGAATACAAATACTCATAATTTGTATTCTGAATACGTAACGCCGGTACATGTATTCCGTTACTCCCCAACACTGTTACCCTGTATAGCCTATTTAAGTTATTAAATCCATATAAAGGGGTGATTTGTCCACTGATGGCTTAAATAAACAACTAGGCTACTAGTTGACTAGATAAAAACTAGTCGGAGACAGCCTGAGCGCGCGACCCTGAGCGGAATGAGCGAGCTGAGGAATATCCAGAAATTCTCTGATCGGAACAAAGGAATTTTGACATAATTAATCATTAGTTTATATCTCATGCACTGCCCATAATTTTAATCCCATATCAAACACATTAGCCTATGTTATGTCTGTTTGAATTTTTTAATTTTTTTGTCTTGCCAAATGGATTTCTCTTCTTTTCTTTTTTAACATTTTGACACAGCAGCACTTTTATTTTCTCTATTTTTGTTTTTGTTTGTTTAGTTTGTATTTAAATACTAGCCTACTTGTTACTTCAATAAATTGGAACATTTTAAGCTTGTTGCGTATTTCATTAGCATTGTGTTGGGGCGATGGGGGGCAGTGGGGCTTGAAAATTATGAGTCTATCCATCGGGTGCAGAAAAAAGATTGCATGTGTGTGCTAGTGTGTGCATGTGTGTTTATGAAGCGAATGTAAGAAGCCCCCCCTAACAACCCCCCAGCTCTACTGTAGCAATGTTGTAATATGCCATTGATTATTAAAAAAAAAACGCTTGACTTTAAATAAATAAACAGTTAATAAACTCGCAAATAAACAGTCAACTTTTTAAGCATCAAGAACGGTTAAAGATTAATGCTGTCGGCCAACATGGTGTTATATTGAGATTCGATCTCGGGCCTCTTGGATCTCCGTGTCGTTGCGTTAACCACAGAGCTACCGCCTGAACGTTTACGTCAATGTCTTATACTGTTCCAAAGCCTTGATGTAGCCTAATATGTTTCTATTGCAATGTTTTATATTGAAATGTTTTCATTATTTATTCAATTTAATTTAAGTATTGTGATGAATTATTTTAACTACATTTCACTTAAATGCATCTGCTACCAGCTTTCAATCGCTCTGAATGAGCCGCGACGCAGCGGCAGATTACGCAATAGAGAGAATAAACGGACACTTTTCAAAGTCTGTGATTGTAGCGCCTCTTAGCGGTTAAAGGCAGCAAATACACCCCGAATTTCACCGCCGCGGCAAAGCGGCGGCGTTGAAAGTATTATTCTGGTTGGTAACCTACTGTAAGTCACAAAAAAGAGCTTGTATATCATATAAGCCACTTATATATCAATGGTGCACGCTCAAAACCTGCGGGAATGAGTAGATGAGTAGAACTATGAGAAATACCTGCAACCCCGTGCTGAAATTCAGGACCTGTAACATCAACACTATTCAATGGGAGCGAATGAGAAGAGTGAATGAGATGAGACGGGTTTGTGTGTAAATTCGGGTCAGAGAGAAGAGAGAGAATGTAGCCTACAGCTGGCAGGGCTGGACTGGGACAAAAAAAATCGGCCCAGGCATTTTCATGTGGCATTTCATATGATCATAAACACCACCTATCTTTGCTTGAATATATGTATATCAACTCCCATTCCTTAAAACCACTAAAGCCATGTAATGAGTGAGTAGGAATGAGTGAGAGTTAAGAGAGAAAATAGCTCCAAAATTGTCATTTATTAATACAATTGAACTATACTCCACAGTGATGAATCCTAATACAAGCTATACGCTGCATTGGCAAGCAATAGCAGTGATTCCTACATGATTTTTGGTAAAACTGTGGTGGGTGGACCTCTGTCTCTCTAGGGGGTTCGAGGGTTCAATCAAAGGTGGTTCCCCCCCGGAAGAAAATTGTGTGCATTGACTTTTTTGACCATTGATTTTTTTTGACCAACGCATTACACCCATAGACAGTATAAGAAGTGGACAGAGCCATCTCATTGGAACTCAGTTGAGACAGTTGAAGCCCATTTTTAGCGATTTTTGAGCACTTTCGTTCCTGACGCGCAGACTCAAACCAACTCAAACTAAGCTTGATGACGTGAGCAACCCGTCTGACAGACGTAAATCTTCTAGTAGCTGTGCGTGAAAATTGCCAACGTTAATCTTGCAGAGACGGGGAACTTGAGCAAAGAGTTCTCATACCGAATTATTTCCAATTCCCCAAAAACATTGTTGAAATATTTTGCCCTGTTGCTTTTATGGACTCATTATCTATGGGCTTCTCCCTTGACGGGACGTCCCCCCGATTGCCTGCGAGCTTCTCCTCCTGTCTGTACGGTAATTTCTGTACAGCGCAACAGAGAGTCGAGTGGTTATGACGCAGTCTTTAGCCTATTTTTACAAAAACTGTTTCTACGGGGCCATAATGTAACATAGAAGGTAATGGAGCCCTTTATACATTGTCGTGTTTCTTCAGAAATAAATAATGGACAAATGGAGTCTTTAAACGCCTCAGATGTAAAGTTATTCGCAGTCAAAGTGACGCCAAAATGAATGGGAGTCAATGGAAATGCTAACGCAAGTGAAGTTCTGCTACAAGATGGCGGCACCCGGCCGGCTTCAACTTCCGGTCGATGGATTACCCCTTGATTACACCGGCACAAAGACCCCATCACCGCCAGTTAAGCAAAACAAAACGGATGGGCTGCTGATGTACGAGTTTTATGGGCCGTTCAGACAAAACAATGTTTTTTTTGTATGAGATGTATTGGCCCAAAAAGCATATCGGCCCACCGGAAAAGAGCCCGGTCTGCCAGATGGCCAGTCCGCTCCTGACAGCTGGTATTGGTGTATCGATACTGCTGAAAAGGAGTATTTAATATTAATTTAATATTTCAGTATCAATATGTATAAGCAAAAGCAAAATTCTTTAGTCAAATTGGTAAGTGAAAATGGTATTGGTTTAAGGTAGTTTTAAGCTTGATGTAGCTGGTAAAGCTAGTCTTCCAGCCTGGCCTTCTAGAGAATTGGCCAAAACCCCTCTAAAACAAGCCTTCTAAACCAGCTATGACGAGGAAGACCAGCCAATCAACCTAGTCTGGTTTTAAAGTTTTTTGTTTGTTTGGTTTTTTTTCAGCATGGATGCAGTTTCACTTTGGGCATTATAAAATGTGAATGTAATGACCACAAACAAAACTCCCTCACCTAATCATGAATAAATTCTACCAAACATGTTCAGTAAATCACCAGTTTAAATACTTTATTTGCCAACATGTAAAACCTTTTCCAACTAAAATGAAATACCCAGTTCAGGAATATATAAGAATATTGCTTTGATAAACTTCAGACAGCTAATGCTTTTCCCTTCATCACTGCAGACTATGATAGGAGATATTTATCAAGTACTCAATTAATAAGCGTTCTCATCTCCATGGGATTTCAAGGACACAGTCCCATGAAACCAAGTGTGTCATATCTAAACTTCATCTTTCATTCTTGGGTGTCAATTTTAAACATACTTTGTTGCGAATCCTAGACCGAAGACTGGGTCTCACTGCTGCACACATAGATGTTGCTGGGTCTTATACGCCTACGACTTCGTCCGGGAATCTTGGGACAGAGATGACAAGTCTTGGGCATAAACTCCAGACAGGCCTCACGAAACTTTCGGATTCTCCAGCAATATATCACCGGGTTGAAAACCGCTTTTAGGTAACTCAACCACAGCGCCCCGATGCTGACGGGGTAAAACGCGGGGCTGAGATAGAAGCGTCTACTGAAAACCGCCAGAAGGCTCACCACCGTATGTGGCAACCAACACACGGAGAAGCCAATGAAAAGGATGAGGATGGTGGTGAAGGCCCTTGTTTTGAAACTCATGTCCACGTTGACTTGGGGTCGCTGAAGCCCGGTTAAACCCAACTTGTTGACATGGTTGATGGCTACACTGCCTTCGCTGGTGTGATTGTGGATGCGCAGTGCGTTGCGTCGCACCGTGTTGAGAATACACAGGTAGGAGTACAACATCACACCGAATGGCACAAAAAACACCGCAATAGCTAGCAAAACCGTGTAACTCCGGTCCGCCAGCGATTCGCTGTATCCCAGAATGCATTGCGGCACCTGTGCGCCGATCCCGGCCGTCCTCCAGCCGATCACGGACGGTAGGGACACGCAGAGCGACAGAGCCCATGACGCGGGTAATGAGAATTTTCGCCCGATGCGGCGTTAGCTTGTCCTGCCGCTGGACTATAATGAGGAAGCGATCGACGCTGATGATCAGAAGGATGGACACACCTTCCAGAACAAATAACCAGTACAACATGACGGACACGCGGCAGAATCCCACTCCGAAGCTCCAGTCCGTAGTTGCGAGAGTGACGGCGGTGAATGGCATGCATAGCAACGACAGCATGATGTCAGAGAAGGCCAGCGTGGCCAGGAGCAGATTAATCGCTGAACGCATGGCCGGTTTCTGATACACTATCAGACACACAATGGCATTGCCAAGGAAACCGATGGTGATCATGAAGATCATGATGGCAGCCAGTGCCACCCTGAGAGTGGTGGGCATGAGGGTAGTATCAGCCTCTTGCGTCTCAGTTTCTATTGGTTCAAGAAGGCCACACCCCTCCAGTGAGCTGCCATTACAGGCGAACATGGCAGCCGTTACCAGGTATCATCCATTCAAGCCTGGAAAGTCATAGCTAAACCACTGCCATGGTTATGTGAGCTCCCGTTAAGAGAATTACTCTCCACACTGAAGACGTTGTAAAACATTACCTGCAACAGAAGACCAAAAGTGTGAGGTATATTAATAACAATGCAAACTTACACTACCGTATGATTTAAAAAAAAAGTTATTAATGCTTTCAAATCGATTAATCGTGATTAATCAAATCTAACATAGAGTTTGTATACTTTTACTTGTATACCGGGCAATGATTTATCACGATTAATTGCATCCCAAATTAAAGTTTGTGTTTGTTACATACATTTTGTATATATAAATACACACACATACATGTGTATATTTAGAAAATGTTGTTATTTATAATATAATTATGTTATATATATATATATATATATATTATTATATATATATATATATATATATATATATATATATATATATATATATATATATATATATATATACATACAGTATATACTATACTATTATATTATACTATTATTATTATTATTTATTATACATAATTAATATATTAAATATATACATGCATATGTGTGTTTATATATACAAAATAGTTATACAAAAGACACACACATATATTATGTATATTATATATATTATGTTGTACAGCACTAATATATATATATATATATATATATATATATATATATATATATATATATATTATATATATATATATATATATATATATATATATATATATATAACCATTAAACCATTATAACCATATAAACCATTCAAGCGTGATAAGACACAAAAGACGCAGTGCCGTACTGGTGTGCGTCTGTGACTCCAATAAACTCACTGCTGTCTTTCATTAAGGATAATCGAAGAATGTATTATCTCTTATCTTAGGATAATATGTTAAGATTGTCTTAAGTTCACTTAAATTAAAAGTTGTTATGTTTTTAAAAGGCAGATAAATGTTACAATTGAGGGGGTGAAATCAATTTCATAGAGATATAGTAGCATTATTGGTTTCTGTGATACTGGCCTTCTTTCATAAAAAGATGACATTAAAAAAATATATTTAAAATATAGGCTACTGTCTTTATGTTGTTTCAACATTAATATGGAAAATAAAATGTGAAATTATTACAATATAAAAATAGATTAAAAACTTTAATGTTAGGTGCGATTAATTGCGAATATTTATAATTTCAAAATTGATTGACAGCAGTAATATACATTGTGTGTGTGTGTGTGTGTCACAGACACATATACACATATATATATACACACACACACACACACACACACACACACACACACACACACACACACACACACACACACACACACACACACACACACACACACACACACACATATTATATTTACACATTATTATGTTAGGTGCGATTAATTGTGATTGATCGTTTTGACAGAGCTAAAGTTTACACCAAGAATGCTAAATTCATAACTGTAATCATAACTAGACTGGCGACCACAACACCAACGGACAAAATTCAGTTTTTTAGCATGTGTTGCTTTAAATGCTCGAGCTCTTTAAAGTGTTTGGATTCTAATTGGCTGTCAATGTTTTATTGTTATTCAGCTGGAACATACAGTGATTCCTATGATATTGTTCCTTTATTTCACTATCATTATATCTGTGGTGTGGACTATTCTTATAGAATTAGAACAATTATTAAAACTGTATAGTGGTAGTTGTTGTGTTCATCTTTGGTGTGAATGGCCCTTTATTCAGCAAGGACACATTCAATTGATCAAAAGTGACAGTAAATACATTTATAATGTTACAAAAGATTTCTATTTCAAATACATGTTGTTCTTTTTAACTTTCTACTCAAAAGAAATCCTGAAAAAAAAAAAAAAATAGGTTCCACAAACACATTAATCTGTGAGCCGCACGAAATGAGCAATATACTGAGCATCTACAAACCACAATCATTGTGTTAACAGATGAAAGAGGGAATGATGCTCACTCAGAGGATGCTGCTGTTGCCATGGTTACTCTGGGTTGTTCTTTGCTAAGGATAGTGCAGATATAAAGGGGGGTGTAAATTCCAAAAATTCATCATATGTTTCATGTCATCATCTGACACCTCCATTGCCCTAGAAAAGACACATAGCAGGACACAATTACACATGGTTAATGAAATATATGTTCTACTCTGTGTTCCATTTATCAAATTGAGAGGGCATCCCATTCCCATATATTGGGATTGTTCTCATTCAGGTATATAAATGCTTGTGACAATGTATTTAAAAACTCCCATGTAATTCCCATTACATACAATACAATACTTGGGGAATAATAGTCAATTATCAGTATATTGTTAAAGATTTTTGGGTATACAGTGTGGATGAGACAAACAGATAATGGGTACAGGCAAGACATTTTGGACAGAAGCATATGAAGTAAGTAATAGAAATATGCAGGATGTTGTAGAAAGAGATATACCATATGTAAAAATATAAATAAATAACCAGTGGAATAAAAATGGAACCAGAATAAATATACTATGACATACAGTATGTGTACAAATAAACCATATTTTGGTATACTTAATGCAAGCTCTGTACTATGAGCTGATAATAACAATACCTGTCTTTTCAACCTGGTAAATAGTCAAATGTTTAGCAGCAAATTGTGCACAAAGAGGAAACTTATCTAAATCCATCAGTTTCACACGTAAGTCTTGGCCATGCTGTTTCTCAGACCTCAATGTGTTCATTAACCCTGTGTCCATGCTGTCACCCATAGACTAGCCATCAACTTAAGTGTTAGAAACTAGAGATTGAAATTTTTATTTGTATTGTGTTATTTCTGTTTTTCTTTGGACAGAATCCTAATCACACCGTGTTGTTTGTTGGCCAGTGGAGGACTGATCCCCGACTGAGCCTGGTTTCTTCCCAGAATTTTTTTTTTTTCCTCCATTCTGCCGCCTGATGGAGTTCGGGTTCCTTGCCGCTGTCGCCTCTGGCTCGCTTATAGTTGGGGACACTTAATATTCAACTATATTATTGATCTGACTGTACTGACACTGCTGTATGAGAACTGAACTGAGCTGGACGATGACATAATTTGTTGCAGAACTGCTTTATAGATGAAATGAACTAATTTAATAATTGACGATCTTTACAATGGAACTGAATCAACACTGAACTGACTTCAGCTGAACAACAGCCGAAATGCATTATCACTGTAAAGCTGCTTTTGAAACAATCTGTACTTTATAAAGCATTATATAAACAAAGGTGTCTTGACTTTACACAATGATAATAAAATAATAATAATCATATTAACAATACAAAATATGCATTATTATTATAATTTGTCTAACCTGTTTAACAAAGATGGTAGATGACCCTGAAATTGTTGTTTATATTCATCCCACTATTACACTACTATACCTCATCCATCATGGCACATATAATATTTGTACATGCTATAATGTTGGATATGTAGGCTACAGCATTTTTATAACACATCATAGCACGAATGCTTATGCGTTCAAACATTAATAGTGGTATTGATATTGGGTGCTATTTTAAGAAAAAAAATCCCACCAGATGGAATTCATCGGGCAGAAATTCTACAGAACGATTCAGTGTAAATGTCAGTCAAGAAAATTCCACCTAAAAACAGGCAATATCAAATAGAAAGACTAAAAACGAAGAAATTCACATAAAAAGAAAGCAAATGAAAGTATTCAGAAATATATTCATGGTTGTTCATAACAAAATTATTATAAAAAACAGCGGGTATGTGGAGGATTGAGGCAGAACTGCTAGAATAATTGTTTACAAATGCACAAAACATTCAGAACTGGATATTTTCCTATTGCAGTTATGCATCACACGATAGAAAACAAATAGACTGTATTAGAATTGAATTATTTCGAAAATGTCTAAGCGTGATATGCATGACAATTGGTATCACTATCGCACCCTTGTGATTTATGCAATGATCACACAAACATGTCAATGTTGAAACATTCACGTGCACTGGCGCGCTAGCAGATGTAGACTAATTTGCACAGTTTGTGTGATTTTACCTCTTTATCTACTGAAGTCCGTGTATCTGTTGGGCGGTGAGCCGTGACAATCCAAAATAGATGAAGGACAAGATGTTGTAGTGGCTGCCCGTTGTAGTTTTGATTTCAGTCAGAGGACTGCCATTGTTTCCACTGATGCGATTTCTTGCTGCATGAAACACATCCGTCGGGGTGTGGAGCTCTGGAGGTGTGACAACGGCAATCAATCACAGCGGCTAGTAGCTTCATCCTTGAGGATTTCAGAGGTACAGATGACAAACTGCATCAGGAGGTCTTTGACGTGAAGAATAAAAGCCCAATGGTTCAACCAAGGACCCAGCCTCTAGCTAGTTATCAATAATGTTTTGGCTGCGTTGGGCTTCTGTCTAAGTCACTGTAAAACACGTTGGGTTATTTGTTAAACCCAACCGTTAGTTTACAAATATAGAGTCAATATGTTCTGTTATTTAAAAAAATATATATATTTTTAAAATCGTGTAATTTTTAGTAATAACTCAACTTTTGGGTTAAATAGCCTACGGTTTCCGCAGCGACGGTTCAAATTTGAACGGTTCAGTGACAGACCGTCAACACAAGCTGCTGCTGCATGATCGGGTTGAAAACATCGCAAATTGGGTTGTTTTTAATCCAGTTTTTTTAGAGTGAAACTGGACTGAAAGCTTTTGTTGTAGATAGAAGGCAACATGTCCTTGAAATTTGATCATTCATCAGGATTTTTTGTTCAGCTCTATTTTCCTTTCACACCCACACTTCAACCCGTAAATGGGGACATTCCATAGACTTTTACTGTTTTCATATTTAGCTAGCCTACTTAAATAAGTAGCTTATAATTACATATATTGTAAATAACACATACTTCAGTTCTCACATTCACAAGTCAGTAAGTTGTCTTTTAAATTAATTAATACTTTTATTCGGCAAGAAAACATTAAATTGCCAAAAAGAGACATTAAAGGCATTTATAATGTTACAAAAGATTTCTAATTCAAATAAAAATGCTGTTATTTTTAACTTTGCATTCATCTAATAAACCTGATGTATCATGTTTCTCCTTAAAACATTAAGCAGTACAACTGTTTTCAAAATTGCTAATAATCAGAAATGTCACAAATCAGCCTATGATTTCTGAAGGATCAACAGGGGTGTAACGATACCCCCCATGTCACGATTCGATACATATCACGATACTGAACTCACGATATGGTATTATTGCGATACTCCAAGACATACTGTATGATAAAAGGTTAACAAAACATTTTCTGTTGATTAAAATGCAAATTTAATATTACAATGTGGGTGTAAATGAATAAGCTTGGACTTGGTGCTGGTAATCCAATCTACAGGACAATGGTGACCAGGGGCGTGTCTTGAAGGGGGGCACGGGGTGGCACTGGCCCCCCTGGAATATGATCGGTCCCCCCTGGTGCCCCCCCAATCTCATTGGGCTAGATTTACTGTCAACCTGAAAATGCCCACCGCCATTGGACCAGAGCGCTGTCAATCACTGCTTGATTTGCTACTCGTGTGAAGAGGAAGCGTGTTTTTCTTTAAAAAGAAACCTTGTCAGTGACATTCAGATGCAGAGCAGTCCAGTGCTGATCAGAGCCAAAATTCCACCAGGCAGGGCCAACAAATTAGCAAGCATGGTCCTGCTAGCACAGGATATAGCCCGCCTGAGAGGACCAGTGAGGGCTACATCAGCAGCCATCTATCTGCAGAAACAGATGAAAGTCAGAACATGACCATTTGATGCATTTTCTTATTTCTTTTTACCTTTGCAGCCAGTTCACATGATACCACTTCATAGATAAATATTTAACATGGTATTTGATTTATGTTTTTAGATATACATAGTGATGAAAGCTCCCAAACTTCTGAGGGAGTAGACCGGTCCCTTATCAGGCTTTGCAGCAGAAGCGGTTCAGATTCCAAAGGTGACAGTGACAGAAAGCACCAACCAGTCCTATCTGGGTCAGAATTTGCTGTTCCTCTTGGACCTCAAGGTATATTATTGACAAATGTCATCTTCCAGTGTTTTAGACCATTTTAGTATGAACATTGTTGATGTTGAAATAACAGGGACTAATCTTTGCTTTATTAATGTTTATTTATTTAGATATTTCACAATCCAGAGTGGTTGCTCCTGTGCAGCCTAACTTGACGATGTTTCCTAGAATACAGCAAGGGAAAAAAAGTAGGGCATTTAATTCTACATGGTATAAAGAATATCCATGGATAGAATATTCACGAAGTCAGAACTCAGAAGTCAGGCCCATTGTTTTGTATGCAGACATTTTTCACTTCCTTCTGCCCCTCAATCTGCCTTCACTTCAAGCTCTGGCTTTGTAAACTGGAAAAAAAAGCACTACATAAGGACGGTGGGTTTGCAATGCATTCCAAGTCAGAGCACCATGTAAATGCAATGTTGGCATGGTCTGACTACAAAAGAGGAGCTGAGAGCAACACATCTTTGTTGCAATCAATTAATAAAGACTACCAAAAAAAAGTAAAAGAGAATCGGGACTATATAAAAACTGTGGCAGATGTTCTCCTGCTTACTGCCACACAAAATATTCCCCAAAGAGGCCATCGTGAGTCAGAGGAGTCTGAAAATAGGGGGAACTTTCTGGCCATATTGGAGCAAATCGCAAAACATGACCCAATAGTGAAGAAAAAACTGTCCACAAGTACACAAGTAATACAACACAAAAATAAATCCTGGAGGGTTTGGCAGAGATGGTTCGACATAATATCATGTAAGGGGGTTTACAGTCAAAGACCCAGAACCAGATATGAAGAATGAAGACCCGGAGTCAGAATTATAAAAAATTAAAGAACAATTTTACTGAAGATAGTTTGCAGTTTCATCAGCAGAAGTCAGCTTCAAGACTCCCACAGGAGTTTGTAGGCCGCCCCCCACTACAGTTACAAAGATCACAGCAGTTATACCATTTTCAAGGTCTAAGCTACGTCATTGCTTACAGGTTGAATGGTTCTCATTGGCTAAGAAATAGATAAACACAGTAATTTTCCACACGTATACAGACAGACGGAAGCATATCTCCATCGATTATGCAGCGGACACATTCGGACCCACGTCATGACCTTCCAGGTCGCAGATTTGGGTTGTTGAGCGCCAGCATGTCTCGAACAACAATTCACTCAATCTCCAATAATGCCAGTGATTCCTTAACCAAGAAGACTAACACACACACAGACACACAGCTTTTCCAAGGTTGGATTTAGCCAGGCTCAAACTATAAACATGAGAGTCATCTCAAAACATCAAGATAATGCGTTCTTTCTCTTAACTTTAGTATAACTGGAAAGTAAGGCTTTAACAAAGAAATGGTCCATTAAACTATAGGTTTTAACACGTTGAAGATCTTTCTCAAACACAAAACAAGTCCCTATTTCATTTCTGGAAGCTGGGATAAATAAGCAAGCACTTTTACTGCATTCAGATATCAAATACATACATTAAAGAATACATGAAAAGAATATTTCAGTAATTATACTGGTAACTTCTATAACAAAGTGAAATCTCAGAAGCCTAGAGAAATCATTCAACTCATTTAATATTTAGAAAGAAAAATATTGATTAATAATTTGATTATAATTACTCATCATTACATATACATGGAAGCAGCAGTGGATTTCAATCCACCCCCATCAGTCCCCCGTTTTAGACCAATGTGGGGTCCAATACCACCACATCTGGTCTATCAATAAAGGCTGCTTCAAAATGTTAAGTTTCTGACCCATGCTGCTCTGTCAGGTTAAATTTTTTTTTTTTTATAAAACAGACAATATCTTTTTCCTTCAAGGACTTAACATGAACAAAATATCCCTCAAATTATCCCTCATATCCAAGATAGTATATTATTCTCCAGAACCTTTGGACATAGCTGTCTTTACATTTTACTAATTTGGTATTATCATCAACAACACTGATTACAGAACAAGTGCATATCTAACATCCAAAAAGCCGGGCTGAATAAGAAGACACTGCTCCTGTACTCTCGACCTTGATCGAACCCTCAGTCACTCCTCAGATATTAAATACAGACATTGTCTACAATCATAAATACACGAATATATGAACCAGTTTTTATAAAACTATAATTTTCAAATCCTTTTATTATAAACAAAGTTGGATGGTTAATCCATTATTTTCACTAACCCTTTTATAGACCCGTTAGGTTCAAAACACAATGGTTGTCAAATAAAATAAAATAAATAAACAACAAAGAATAAAATATTAATAATTAAGAGCACTTTAAGTCTTTACTGAAATTATTCTTAAGTTGACGGTCACATAGCATGTACCATTTTAATTGTATAACATCTTATACCCTTTTTTGTTTGTTTCAAAAATAGAAATAAAATAAAACAAATTCACATCATCATTTCAATCATTATTTTACCACTAAAATATAGTATTGTTCCCCCATTCTGCTTAATAAAGCTTTTGTTAATTCCTTATCTTTATATCACGTTAATCCCTGTTAATCATATAATGGCTCATTTTTATTCTGAAACTCACTTTTCATACCATTTAAACTTAATTTGACTTCCATAAATTCTATCAGAAATTTTATTTTCATAACATACATTTTTCTATATTTCTTCCATCTTTCCCATGAGTCTCTCACCCATGTCTTAAACTAAAAGTTAAACAACACTTAAAGTTCCCTCATTAGGGAAGTCCTGGTATTTTAATAATTCTTCAATACCCTTGTTTTCTTATCATTAATTTTAACTTTATTTTTCATTATAACTACTTCTCACAGTATTTCTCTATCAAAGGGTTAGTCTAAAGATGCAAAAAATATTATCAGTATTGTCTCAGTCCCACTTATCTTTATACAGTTGTGCAGAAACCAAAATATTATGTCATTTAACCTTTATTAACTAAATTGAAGTTTTCTTGGACATCTAATGTCATACATCCATTTAATGGATTGAGAAATTAAATTTTTTTAGCAGTTATATTCACTCTTCCTTTGTTCGCCCACCGGCCTTTCGTAAAAATGAGGGAGCTCACTCTGGATAATTTGGATAGTGACTTAGCCAATGTGTCACTTTGTCTCTCTGCCGTCAAATCTATTATTTTTACATTTAACATTATGATCCCACCTAGTTGTCTATTTAAATTTAGACCCTCAGTTGAATTTAGACAAGAGTTTTTACCCCATAATGGACGGCAATCTTCAACTTCACAATTCCAATTTAAATACTAATCCAGAGAGTAATTCAAATCAACATCATACATGACAAAAAAGTCATAATTACCAATAGCAGACAGAGCTGGAAAACCAATCCAATTAAAGCTCGTCCCATGTTCTGCATTGTCGTTTCATCAGATTGACTCAGAATTATCAGCTTCTTTAAAGTTTGTCGTTTCACTTAACCCATCTGTAATGATAAAACACTCATTCCAGAGGTTAATGACACAATATCACAAAATAATAGTATTAACACATACACGACATAAAGTGCAGTCACCATCACACACACTCATACTGGACACGCATGTTAACTGCTCATTTTCAATGTTCGCTTTGTAATATTAACTCTTTCTTTTATATATTATTGCTAAAAAGATTTAAATTTTAAATAAGATTTTAAACTTCACATTTTTCTGTAGCTTTTACCTAATTTTAAGTGGTCTCTTAACCAGTTGCAAAGCATGTTTGTTCATTATTCATTAAATTTTTAGACAAGTCAGCTGGGTTGTTTTGTTTAATTTTCCTTATCATTATTTTGCTTCAGCTTGCTTTAGCAGGCCAATAACAGAAAGACAGACACAGCCATCCCTTCCTCCACTCAAACAGTCTCTCTCTCTTATTAACAAATAATAATTACATTAAATTAATCACTATCCTTTTACCATTAAATTTTGTTATCCAGACTTTTCTCAAATCAAAAACTGTCTTCATCTTTAGCCACCCACCATGTCAAACAACCTTCAGGAGTTAAAACATATTAGTTCAAAATCAACACTTCTATAAATTTTCTTATTCTTGCCCATGAGGCAGCCAATACATAAAAAGTTTTGTTCCTGTCTCCACAACAAACAATGGCAATCCCCTCATGTTATCAGCTGGCTCTCGAAAGCCCCTCCCCCTTAGCTCTTTATCTATAATTTTCTCTTCAGGGTGTTGTCCCCCTGGCATAATTGCAGATACTTGTCACAATGAAAAACAAGTCATAGCATTAATGCGGTTTCTTCTGGTGAGTGGTATGGAGGAGCTTTGCATTTATAGGGCAGACTGCCGTAACTCGTCACAGCGTCATCTCCCCTTAACGGTATAAGGACGCTGCTGGCCTCACAGCTCCTGCTCAACTCTCATACCTTTCTCAATAACACACCTCCATTCAGGAAGTCCGCAGTGACTTTACGATAATCCCCTGGCTTAGGTTGCCCTCTGTCTGGCCAAAGAGAGTCTTACCCGTCGTGGGGTGATTATCTCGTGCCCACTGGTACCGCTCTTTCCCAATACCAAATCAGTCTTCTTCAACAGAACTCAGCTGTTTTCTGGAGCTTTAGGAAAGGCACGTTCAAGAGTCACCAGAGCCATTCTGATTGCCTAATAGTGTTTACACAGGGAGACAGGTTAATAACAGCAGTATTTAATCACTAAAATCCATTAACCATCTTAAAATCATCAACCTAGCTATTTAGATTATACTCAGTGAATTTAGATCACAACCATACATTCAGTGTACTGTTACTGTACATCTGTAGCTGTAGCCATCGGGCCTGTTTCAATGGTGGAGACTTAAGATAAGACAAAGAAGTTACTGGTCCTAAAATAAAATAATCAAAAATGTTATTTCTATCATTTAAGGTCTGCATTATTATTTTAAAGACTTCTTTAAAGTCATTCAGTTTTACATTTAAAACATTCACCAATACAAATTGCCCTCTTAATGGCAATGATTTCTTTTACATCTCTGTGTCTGATTTTTCAACTGAGACACTGTGCTTTTACTATAAATAGCTTATTATTACTTATGACACAGGGTCAGATAACAGCCTGTTAGCTGAAATTGACTGAGAGAGACTCTGAGGCACTCAGGATTGGTACACTGTTCTCTCATATAGTTCTAACTTCAACAAAATCATTAAACTTTATTTATCATCTTTTAACTATCCCAGCTTAAGGCATCTTTGCCAGAAATGACATTTGTTTCCAAATAAACATAATTTTATAGTTGTCTTTATTTAGACATTACAAATTTCCACTCAGATTGAGTGTCTGTCGTACTGGCCGTGTACAGCCACAGCACACATCAGATTCAGATAAGCAAGCTGTTCCATTACAGCCAATAACAAACTTATCTTTTGAAAGCAAAACATCAGCTTCTAGTTCTTTCATGGTCAACAGTTTTCAAGCTGTTTGTTTAATCAGATGCCTCTACACATTTTACATTTATCAACTGTTAATTCAGTAACCAACTGCTTATTTGATCTTAAATAATTATTCTAGTTCTCAATAACATTTCACATTTCATCTCAATTTTAATTGTCAAGTTCTCAATTTTTTTTTTTTTTTTTCCTAGGAGTTTATCAATCTCCAATTAGGATTCACACTAACTTTGACGAGGCTAGTACTCTCTGCTTGTGATACATCTTTTGTAGTTATTATAAATCATCTGTGAGATTAGTCTCTCTATATAATCTAAACCCTTTTTAAAATGTTTAATTAAAACACAATCATCTTTTTAGTTACTTTTATATATTTTGCAATTCACATTTGTTGGAGTCATTATCCATAATTTTACATCAAACTGTATTCACTTATAAAAATTACTATTATAGATCTTTTCAAAAGGATTCACTTTAAGACTTTAATCTTTTGACCTTGTTTTTATCTCTTATTCTCTCTCAGACGAAAATGTTAATATCGTCTTCACTTAAACACTGATCTACTTTCAAACCTGCATTATTACCAGAAATGTGTCACTGTCACATTTTCAAACACCTTCTCAGTGGGCATTTACATGTTAAATGGTCCTGCTGACCATAATTAAAACACTCTCCATCTGCTCTAACTTACTGCACACCCTTGAAGCAGTGTGTTCCATTTAGGAATGCAAACAGAGCCACTGATAAGCAGTGCTCCATATTCTTTTACAGTCCACCAGTGGCAGATACAACAATAGACGAATCATAATCTTCATCATTATTATTGGCACAACATTAATTTTCATAAGCTGCATCGACATGCTCAAAATATTCGAAGTTGTTTTCTCAAAGTTTCTGTTTGACTTTAGTCACTTGTCCAGGGAAATTATCCCTGACCCAGAATTTCTTTCACTTGCTTTTATAATCATCGTAAGCAATACGAGGCTAAACATTTAAAATTTTCAGTTTCTTTGTTTGTTTGTAGCCAGTCAAGTTGTTGTTTAAATTTCCAATCAGAATCAAAACCCTGACTACCATTTAACTTCATAATTTCTGCAAATTTCTTTGAAGTGAGGGCTTCAGAGCACAGCTGCTTACAGCGTTTGCTTTGCTGTCTCACTATTTGTTTCAGGACTTTTCAGGTTACTGATCATGTTAGGCTATTACATTTTTCTGCCATATCTTAATCATGGTTCATACTCACCTGAAGTTATTGCAGAAATGGAGGCGGCGATCTTTGAACAACACAGCTTGGCTTCGGCGTGATGAAACTGCAAAGTATACTCCAAAATCACAGTTACATATACTGGTCCACGCCAATTTGGGTCACAACTTTTTTAATTTTTCTCTCGGAATCATTCCTGATGCATCCCTGGCAAACAACCCTATTATTGTTAGTATCCCTAACTGCCTGATTCACTTCACTAAGTTCGGGGATCCCCTATCTGAGATGGAAGAGATTGAGCAGGTTTACGGTGCCACTGGACCTCCAGCCCAGGGACGTACTCTGCTGGGGTGGTGCTACACCAGTAATGCCCAGTGGGGCCCCCACAGAGCACGCTTCGCTTGCACTGTCTGCTGCCGTTACCCTTAACGACGCTCTCAGCGACTTATACTTATACTGTCAGCAGTATAATTAACTTACTCCTTCACTCGCCTCATCGGAGTGAAGGCTCTCCCGCTCTCCTTCAAAATCTCTTCCAGTCAGACAGCCCTAACAAATAAAAAAAAAACTTACTACCTTGTTTGTTGATTTGCCAGGGGTGTCACCGAGAATAATTGCCTGCGCATCCTCCACCATAACTGTAAGGGGGTTTACAGTCAAAGACCCAGAACCAGATATGAAGAATGAAGACCCGGAGTCAGAATTATAAAAAATTAAAGAACAATTTTACTGAAGATAGTTTGCAGTTTCATCAGCAGAAGTCAGCTTCAAGACTCCCACAGGAGTTTGTAGGCCGCCCCCCACTACAGTTACAAAGATCACAGCAGTTATACCATTTTCAAGGTCTAAGCTACGTCATTGCTTACAGGTTGAATGGTTCTCATTGGCTAAGAAATAGATAAACACAGTAATTTTCCACACGTATACAGACAGACGGAAGCATATCTCCATCGATTATGCAGCGGACACATTCGGACACACGTCATGACCTTCCAGGTCGCAGATTTGGGTTGTTGAGCGCCAGCATGTCTCGAACAACAATTCACTCAATCTCCAATAATGCCAGTGATTCCTTAACCAAGAAGACTAACACACACACCGACACACAGCTTTTCCAAGGTTGGATTTAGCCAGGCTCAAACTATAAACATGAGAGTCATCTCAAAACATCAAGATAATGCGTTCTTTCTCTTAACTTTAGTATAACTGGAAAGTAAGGCTTTAACAAAGAAATGGTCCATTAAACTATAGGTTTTAACACGTTGAAGATCTTTCTCAAACACAAACAAGTCCCTATTTCATTTCTGGAAGCTGGGATAAATAAGCAAGCACTTTTACTGCATTCAGATATCAAATACATACATTAAAGAATACATGAAAAGAATATTTCAGTAATTATACTGGTAACTTCTATAACAAAGTGAAATCTCAGAAGCCTAGAGAAATCATTCAACTCATTTAATATTTAGAAAGAAAAATATTGATTAATAATTTGATTATAATTACTCATCATTACATATACATGGAAGCAGCAGTGGATTTCAATCCACCCCCATCAATCATCCAAGAAGTCAAAGAAAATGAGGCATTTAGTGTTCTAGTTGATGAAACTAAGGATGAAAAAAATAACTAATTTCACTGGTCCGGAGATATTATTATAAGGGTGCAGTACATGAGAGTTTTTTACATTTTCAAATAGCTGATAGTTTAAATGCTGCAGGGTTAACAGAGAAGATCATCAATTGTCTAGAGAGATATGGATTGGATTACAGAAGCAATCTTGTAGGCCAGGGATATGATGGAGCGTCTGTAATGAGCGGAAAACATACAGGTGTTTCTGCACGCATAAAGGGAGTGGCAAAACATGCATTCTATGTGCATTGCAATGCACATTGCCTGAACTTAGTTTTAGTTGATACTGTCAAGTCAGTACCTGAGGCATCATGTTTCTTTTCTTTGCTAGAGAAACAAATTTCTTCATGTCAGGCTCGTACATTCACCACAAATGGCTTGAAGTTCAGCAAGAAATGTGTGGAGGTCAGCCTAGAGAGCTTCAGAAGCTTAGCGACACAAGATGGTCATGCAGGTACTTTGCCTGCCGTAATATGATGGACAACCTGTCCATCATATTTACCTGCAGTGCTGTGTGTCCTTGAAAGTATTGCTGAAGAGAGAAGTGGGGACTGGTCTGTGGAGGCACGGGGTCTTCTTGCCCAAATTGGCTTGCCTTTCATTGGGCTTCTTGCAACATTCTGCAAAGTGCTGGGTGACACCAAGCTTCTATCTGATATGCTTCAGTCACCGTCACTAGACCTAGCGAGAGCTGTTGAGCTTATTGAAGCACTTCAGGACACATTTAAGAATTACAAAGAAGAATCATTTTGTGATGAGCTATGGAGAGAAATCTTAAACACAGCTCAAAAGTGTAATACCAGCATTGAAAGTGTGAAAAAGGCAACATAAGACCAGCTCTAGACTGGAAGGATCTGTAGTGACATCCACTGTTGGCATGCATAGAAGTGACCAAGATGACAAGGATGGTTTTAGAAAGAACATCTTCTATCCAATCCTTGAGTCTGTTATTGGGGAATTACAGAAACGTTTCTCCAAGACCAACTGCAACATAACGAGAGGTGTTCAAACACTCCATCCTAACAGCAACAGCTTTCTACAAGAGTCACCTCTTTTATCATTCGCAGAGATCTACAAGTAAAACTTGGATGATCTGAGGCATGAGCTGCACCAAGCCAAAAGGATTTTGGAGAGGAAAAGCAAAGAAGGCATGCAAAGCCTCACCAGCATATTGGAGTTCACAGTGTTTCTGGAACCTTTCAAAGAACTGTTCCATGAACTTTTTCGGTTGTGCAAAATTGTGCAAAATTCAAACATGTTGAATATTTACGATCAGTAATCTTGATGTGTGGGGGGATCCCCGAGGACAAACGGACAGAGGACAGAAATCGAGATGATTGAAGACGGAAGCATAACAAATGCAGTCATGGCACAGCACAAAGTGAAATTGATGTGGACAGCAGAGATGGAGGATCAGCTTGTTGATTTGTGGCAACAGAAACACAAATTTGTGGTTTTTTCTGCTAAAATCATTCCAAACACTATCATCGCAATTTCTTCCTGCATATCATCCGCCATGCTTATTCTGAAGTCTTGCGAGATTTTGTGAGATTTCCTGTGTTCACAGTCGAGACTCTGGTTGAAAATCTGTTAGTGTGTGGTGTGCTGTCTTTAGCCGCGTTTCTACGCGTTTTATTTGTCCCTGGAACTTTTTTCATAGGAACTTTTTTTGCCCCAGACCGGTTGCTTCAGGGCTCTCAAGTGTCACGCATTGAGCGTGACAGTCACTCATTTCGGTCTTTTGTCACGCTCTCCCGCCACACATTGTATTTCTTACGCTGAAAAACTATTTGATATATAATTAATATGCCGCAGCGCCCAAAACGCGCCGCTCTCACTGTGGAACCGGCAGGAATCAAGCGCGTCTCCTCTGGTGTTGTTCGTCGAGCTATAGCCAATCAGAAAATAGCACTATTGTATCCGGGTAAGATATAACGCAACAACCAATCAATTGCGATCTATTGGTTTACTAACTAGGTAATTAACAAAACGGCAGAAAAGAGACGATCACTAATACTAAAGCGTATTCAGAAAGCTCGTAATGCTAGATATAAAAGTAGTTTGTTATCAGCCATAGCGGACATTGACCGTGAGATGGATGGGACGAACCATCATGTCACATCATGGCACACCACACACTATAGGAGCAAAACGGTTAAATCTAGGATTTTTTGTCCTCATGTTTGTGGTCTATCACATTTTGAAAATCTTATAAGATGTAAAAAATCTTTTGGTGTGTACCCAGCATAAAACAAATTGCTTTAGAGGGGAGTATTTTGCTAAATATGATAACTATATTACATATTAACTATATTTTTATATATATTAAAAAAAATAAAAAAATATTTTTAATGATAACTTTATTATAAAAAACGCATTATTTAATTTGCGATGTTATTTTTTACCTTTAATAATACTATCAGCTGACAGGCCTCTGTAAGTTTACAGCATTAGGTGAGCTACTTTTTTTTTTTTTTAATTAACATAACACATAAACGTATCTACTGTAGCCTACCTAATATTTATCTAAAGGAATCGATATTGAATCAGGATCAGAATCAAATCACAAGAATTGAATTGAAATTGTGAAATTTGTGTCAAGCAATAATAAAAACAGTAGCATATACCAATCATTGTACCATGTTAACTTTGTGTTGTCACTAAACGTAATAAATTTCTGTTTAGTTACCGTGAACTCGCGTCTCAATCGGCCCAAAGTCCGGCATCCGACCAGCACAGAAGGTCTTTACATGTTACTGTCTTATCTCGCGGCAAAGTATTTTTGATTAAAGGTATAGCGGAGGATTTTCTTTTTCCGGGTGGATCATCAAGACTATTGCTCCTCCTAGTTGTCAATCATTCTGGTGATATGTTTACGTAAGGCCGTCGTACGTGCTCGTCCCTATGTAGTTTTCAGTTTCAGGTGTATTATGTGTGATAAGTTACGGTGTCAGCCATTCCTTTGAAAATGGCTGAGGGTCGAAAGAGAAAAAATGTATACGAAGTGTATGATAAGAAGAGAAAGGCCGCAGAATATAGAAACAAGACCAGAGTGATTTTGGGTGAATATTTCACACGCTGGCGTGCACTAAAAGCACAGGTTGGGCTTCCCACTGATGCCGCAGTCGTGAAGATTCTACTAGACAGGTAAAGTTTGTCATGCTATTTGGAGAAATCCATTTAAAATCACTGCTAGTAAAAGTTAATGTAAGCTTTGATTAGCGATGCTAGCCCTGGAGAGGGCGGGTCTTCTCTAAAATTCGGAAAGATCCTCCGCTATACCTTTAAATTCAATACATTTTCTCATATGTGACCCTGGATCACAAAACCAGTCTTAAGTAGCACGGGTATATTTGTGGCAATAGCCAACAAAACACTGTATGGGTCAAAATTATCGATTTTTCTTTTATGCCAAAAATCATTAGGATATTAAGTAAAGATCATGATCCATGAAGATATTTAGTAAATTTCCTACCTTAAATATATCTAAATTGTATTTTTGTAAGTGGATGCAGCACAATCACCAACAGAAATGGAAACCTTTAAAGGATATTTTCTCAATATTTAGATTTTTTTTGCACCCTTAGATTCTCAAATTCAAATAGTTGTATCTCGGCCAAATATTGTCCTATCCTAACAAACCATACACCAATGGAAAGCTTATTTATTCAGCTTTCAGGCGATGTATAAATCTCAATTTTAGAAAATGGACACATAAGACTGCTTTTGTGGTCCAGGGTCACATATGTATTAACTCGTTATTTCATCTGACTCCATAAATGAAAAAGGTTTTAATGATATCTGTGCATCATTAAATGTGAGTGAATGTTTGACTATTCCTTTTAACTCTAATGAAAATAATGTCAAAGTCAGTTAGAATAATCAAATGTAACAATTTATTATGTCAGGTAAATGTATCATTACAATTTCAAAATCAATACAAAACATCAAATGATCTGGAATAAAGAGGAGAAATGTTAACCCGACATTAGGAGATACTTGAGATCTCTGCGACTCTCAGCCTCACAGGCTGATAATTTCACGAGTTCACACTTACATATAATTTTGAGGGAGTAAGATTTAATGCATATTTGGCGTGCTGTCCGGAGGGAGGGCTCCGAGCTCGGAATTCGGCCCGAACCCAGAGTACCCCTCCCCCCATATAAGTGATTTTTTAGAACTAGGAGTGTGGAGAAGGGGTAGTGGGAGGATGCTGAAAACTGTCAATGGATCGAGGTAAGGCTGCTGAGTCTATATGTACCCTCTTATCATTGATTGCTGATTGCTGACCACTCGTGTTAATTATCTGAACGTGCTCCTCCCGAACTTAGTTAATAAAACTTCATTTTACGAGTTCACACTTACATATAATTTTGAGGGAGTAAGATTTAATGCGTATTTGGGGTGCTGTCCGGAGCGAGGGCTCCGAGCTCAGAATTCGGCCCAGAGTACTCCCAGAGTACTCCCCCCAATAGGCTAAAGAGCAGAGGACAGACGCCGGACTAAAAGACCCCCCAAATGAGTGCTGGCATCTCGAGAAGGGGCCTGGGTGCTTGATCGGGGAGGCCCGTGATGGAGACTCACTGCCTGGACTGACGGCCCCTGATTGTCTGCGAACGGGGAGCGGTTGTAGTGTACTTGTCCAGGAGATTTTCCCACATTGCATCCGCTGTGAGACCAAATGCTCGCTGAATGAAAGAGAAATCGTGAGTGCTTCTACCGGGAAAGTTCATGCTCCGTCCGCTGTGAGACCAATGTTGCTGGACAGAAAGAGGAAAACTGAAAAAAAAGGAAAAAGAGTGCTTGCCCAGGAGATTTTCTCACACTGCATCCGCTGAGAGACCAAATGCTCGCTGGATGAAAGATAAAACGTAAATGTTCTACTGGGAAAGTTCTCCCTCCGTCCGCTGTGAGACCAGTGCTCGCTGGACAGAAAGAAACAGTAAAAAGGAGAGAGGAGTTTTTTGTTTTTTTTACTCGATGAGGGATGGGTGGGCTTTTTTAATGTGGAACCTGTTGGTCCTGATATAGCTTTGGAAGCTATCAGAGGACCATCTCCCAAGGGCTTGAATCTGCTGTTGGGAAAGGCCTTTTTGGGCTGCTGAAGTTGCTGCCCCGATGCGGAATGAGTGACTTGAAAAATTCTTTGCTGGAATGCCTGACTGTTGGAGAACAGATTTTAGGTGTTTTTGGAAACAAAAACGTGTCACAGGTTTTTTGGATTCATCTAAAACAGGGGTTCCAGAGGAGATTTAGCCTGGGAAGCGAGGTTAAAAATGTAGATGAAATGATCTTTTTTGGTTTGGTCAGTCTTACTTTGTTTAATCAAATATGAAATGGTTTCGCCGTCAATTACTGATAAGTCTGAGATGGTGGGGCGGATTTTGGGGTCGAATTTGGAAGTGATGGCGAGTTCTGAGCATCTAAGAAACCCAAATCCAATCCCTTTAACCAGGAGGGAGGTTTGTGAATTGTTTATCTCCGCGAAAGGAGCCCGTGCATCAATTTATGGAAAAACTGGATGCCGCTCAAATAACCTTTAATGGACCCGACTTGTAGGCCCTTGATGATATTAAGGTAGGAGATAAAAGAGGTGATTGAAAGAAGAGAAAAATCAGGGAAAGGCAAGTTCTACCAGAAAGACTCGGGAGAATAAGTACTGTAACAATAAATACATGTATTGATAGCCCAGCAAGCAATAAAGTTCTTTGGCGTAGGCCCCGTCCATAGCTTGCAACCCGAGGGTCCGGACACTGCATTTCCTGCCTGAAGACGAAGGCAGGGGCGCAGCCAAACCCCCTGGGAGGTATAGGAAGGGACCATCCTGGTGGTGGTGGGGAGGATGGAGGGGAAGGAACTGTCTTGGTGGTAGTGGAGAGGATGGAGGTACATGAAAGCGTCAGCATCTGCGAACTCAAACATGTGTATGTACCGGTCTTTTATATCGCAAGTATTAGACACGATTGGATGGATGAGAAGTTAATAAGTGACGTAGCAATTGAGTCTTCCTGGCAGAACTTAACGCTAAAGCTTCCATTTATAAGAGACTTGGAATGTTTTGAAACATCTCCAAGCAGTAACGTAGGATTGAAGGGTCCTGGGACATACTGCTTGGAGGATACTGTCGAGTGATGCCTCAAGCAGGGGTTTTAATGGGATGGGTTACGGTAATATTAGTTCTGAATAGCGAGGAACTGGATTTGGGAATTGATCCGCCTCTGGAGCCAGCTTCTTGAATTTCTGAAATAGAAAGCGAGACAGAGAGTCGGCGATTTGGTTTTTTGACCCAGGGATGTGTTTAGCAATGATAATAAATTGGTCGCAAGCTGAAATCCAGGTGAGACGCCTTAAGAGTGGCATCAGAGCGGGTGAATGGGAACGGCCTTTGTTAATGCAATGCACTGTTGCGTCATTGTGCAATGCACTAACGCTGCTAGCGGCCCATTCTTTTCCCCACAGGAAAGCTGCTACTACGAAGGGTAAAGCTCGAATAAAGCTGAGGATTGAGTTATGTCCTGGAGCTGAGGTGGCCACGGAGCCGCAAACCAACAACCTTGATAAAATCCCCCAAACCCGCTTGAGGGGGCGGTGTCTGTGAACAATTGGATGTCAGTGGGTGATGAAACAAGTTTGTTGCAGAAAAATGATAGGACCGTTCCTCTGTTTTAGAAATGTTAACCATAGCCCGAGTTCGTCGCGACATGCTTGGGTTATAGAAATGTGGTCTTCTAGCGAGTGGACAGAGGACGCGAGTGAGAGGAGATGTGAGATGAAGGGGCGGCCTTGCGGGATGATGCGTATTGCGAAAGTTTAGATGTCCGAGCAGGGACAGGAGTTCGCGTTTTGAAAAATTAGATTTTTCAAGGAAAGTAGAAGAGATGAGGATTATTCAGTCGATTTTTTCTTTGGGGAGGGATGCTTGGAATTTGTCTGAATCCAAATTAATTCCTAGGAACTCGATGGATGTTGCAGGGCCCATGGTTTTTTTCTGTGCGATAGGAATTCCTAGCTCAGAGAAAACATTTTGTACCGTGATTATGTGCGTGGCTGGAATAGCATCGGGAGGCGAGATTATTAGAAAATTGTCTAGCAGGTGAATGAGGTAAGGAATGGCGTAGTTGTTCGACAGGATCCAGCAAACGTCTTCTGATAGCATGTCAAATATTTTAGGGCTGCTTTTGCATCCGAATGTTAAACGTACTGCGAAATAATATTTCCGGAGCCAGCGAACTCCAAATAGGTGCCATGAACCTGGATGGATAGGCATTACTTTGAAAGCAGATGTAATGTCGATTTTTGCAAGCCAAGCACCCCGACCTGTGATTTTGATCATGTCGATCTATGTCTGATCTATGTCTGGTATTTGAGTGAAAATCATAGACTGTAAAAAAATATGGACGTAGTGTCCGTGACGTCACCCGTAGGTTTCTGAAGAGCGTTTTTGAAGCCTAAAGTGGGCGGGGCCAACCGTCGCCATCTTGGCAGAGCGTCACCTCTCGTCACTCCCGGATAACAAAAAATGGGCAAAGAGGCGGGACGTGGGTGAAGCTGAGGTGCTACTGGCCTCGCGCTGAAGTGACTTTACTTGTAGAAGTAAAGCCAACAGTTAAAGTTCATGTTTTTCCTTCGAATACTATAATAGTTAAAAGATGTAACTAAAAGTGAGACTATGTGTATCGTGATGCATTATTATTAATCTGCTAGTTAAAAATGTATTATCATGCAGTAAATTGACAGTGACAGTGATTCATGCGCATATGTCAGAGCGCGGCATCACACGTCAAGTTCGTAAAGAGCTTTATTCAGTCCATTTTAAAATCTTTTGGCCGCCTCTCAATTTCTCAAAATGGGTTAAACCAAAGATATTACCTCAGAAGTTCAAGTAAATCCATTAGAAATCCGCGCTCATTCAAGGGTGTGCATCTATTGCATGGACGGAGGGAAAGCACTGACACCTGCAGGATTTCATCTGACTGTATTTTTATTTAACAATAAAAGGTTAAATAAGCATATATGTTCCGTGAGAGCAACAGTACCACATAAAGAGTGTAGTCTCTATATAGACGTTTTTAAATCTAAACTCCAAAAAGCAACGAAATTGTCAGACATCCATTAGTGCATGCGAGGAAAACAACTGGAAATACAGCGCTGGTTGTTCTCTCCATACTCGACAACGACGGAATCCAACAGCGTGGGCAAAGGTATAATGCGTGTATTAAATAGTATGAAATAATCCCGGAAAAAGCACAAACACTGCAGAGATGGCAAGAACAGCAGCTGCTGGAATTAGCTGAGGGCGACGCTAACAGACAGCAGACAAACGCCTGTCACTCAAGTGGCCACGCCCTTAATTATGCAGAACTGTAAGGCTTAATATAATTTAAATGGATGAGTTGTAAAAAAAAATTCACCACCTCACAGTTGTCATGAAGGGCAAAATTAGCTATATAGACAAAAAAAACCTTTTGACACCAGGCTGTAAACATTTTTTTCTGCTGTAAAATTGGCCATTTTAACATGGGGGAGATACAGATTTGACTCACTTTTGCTGCCAGCCTCAAGCGGCCAGTCGATGAATTGTAGTTTAATTCACTTCCGTGTTGGTTTCAAGAGAGAGACGGGGAGGTTGCCGCTTGGTGAAAATTCATCGAGAGGGATCAAGCTGTTTATGCTTGGGAACAGAGAATTGTGCGGGGCTGACAGGTCGATTATTATGTGTTTTTTACCCAAGAATTTCCTTTTAGCCACTCCATCATATGAAGAGAGGATATGATGATTTAGTTTGTATGATAGAGCTGGGAAGGGTATAATCTGGGGCTGCGAATGTCAGCGGCGCCCTTGGGATTGGAAGACCTGCTGAAAATTGAAAAGGAAAGTTAGTTGGAGGATGTGAGGGATGATCTTGGGCAGCAAGCGGAGAAGGGCCCGCGCTTGTTTGAGTTACTGGAGCTGCAGGCCACTGGAAGTGGGCGGGGTTGTAACCTGCTGGGTAGAACTGTTGACATTGTTGGGTCTGTGATGCTAGCGGCGATAGATTCGCGCTAGTGTCTGCAAATGGAGCTGGAGGCCACTGAAAAGGAAAAGGGGCATGCACAGCGAGAGAATATAACTGAGCGGCTGTGGGGAGGCCGCTGGGCCCGGCTGCATGTGGCGCTGCGGCGGTGGAAGCAGAGGTGGAGGGCTGGGCCTCTTTGAAAAGTGGTAGTGGACCTGCTGTGGCGAAAACTGGAGCACGGCCCTGGCTCGCTGAGGGCCTGTTGCTGCGACGGCTCGATGGGCGAAGCGAGCCGCGTCCTGTGCAGGAAGACGAGGGTGGTGACTGGGCAGGCGAATTTTGAGCCCTGCGGGCTTTGCTCTGCCTGTGGGTCGTCTTGGGAGTTGATTTTAAGGAGACATACAGGTCATACAGCTCTGCTTTACTCCTTTTTCTCAAAGCTTGTAAGTCTGAGTTACCCAGCGCTTGCCTCAGCCCAGCTACGGTCCATTTCCTGATGGGTGGGATCGTCAGGACGACCGAGCGGTAGGAGGAAGCTGGGGAAGAAGATGGGAGTCTTGCCGGGGGCGGCGAAGACTGGTCTCGGCGTCTTGTTGAGCGCTGAGCTGATCGGGCCGGTGTGCGGCCGCGAGGAGAAGCCGGGGGCTCAAGTGCGACGACCGGCGTAGGAGGGATGACCGTGGGACCGACGGAGTGTGAAGGTGCATCCCTGGTGATGTTTACGTCTTCGCCGGAAGAGGAGTTTGTTTGAGACATAGCTGCTAGTAGCTGAGCAAAGAAGCAAAAAAACTACTAAATGCTGCAAACTGTCAATGGATCGAGGTAAGACTGCTGAGTCTATATGTACCCTCTTATCATTGATTGCTGATGCTGACCACTCGTGTTAATTACCTGAACGTGCTCCACCCGAACTTAGTTAATAAAACTTAATTTCTTTATATGGATGGGCAGAACCTTGAAACAATTGAAATATCTATTCAGAGGTTACACCTTTTTAGAGCAGAGGACCATTTGCCTGAACCCTTCACACCCTTCGCCTGAACCTCTTCACACCCTTCAGTGTGCAATATATTTCTAAACTCTTAAGAACTTTATTACCTTTTGGTTTACTTCTTTGCGAATGAGACATTTGTACCAGTCGCACTGAGACATTTCAAATGATACCAAACATGTATAAAACTGTATGATAATTGTTCACATTAAAACCATATAGATTCTTGTGTGAGTTTGGGTAATCTCTGAAAGAGTGGGGGATGAGGGGATGAAATGTAGATTGGGATGATACTGAGGTGAGACTTGCGTCTCGAATGGTGCACAAGTCGTTTAAATCATAAATCAGATTTTTTTGTAGGCCATATCACCCAGCCCTACATTATGGTCAGTCATTCTGTAACGGCAAAGAAGCAGGCAGAAAATAGGATCCACTTGCAGTTTGGTTTCATATTAATATGTCTTGGATGATGCAGGAGTGAGAGTGACATTGCTGTTGGCCTCTGAGATGATTGTGTTGTGTCTGTCACCACGGTAACCTCTCCATCTCTGGCCTGTCAATAATGGAATGGAACACTCTGTACTCTATAGACCCTGTCTCACTCTTTGATGCTCACTGAGATGTCACGTCACACATTTACAGCAAGACCCACATGAGAATGAGATGCTTGGAAAACTCAAATACCTCTAGCCAAATGAAACTGCTCCTCATTCTCATTTATATAAAGTATTCAAATATAAACTGAGACATGATATGTACAAACATGACCTTCATCCATAGGTGCTGCATGCTCACACTGTGTTAAACTATTCCTTTGCATGTTCAGTATTGTGACTCTAAAAATACCAATGTCTGTATAACTTTATATAACTGTTTAATGCTGCTACAACAAAGCCTGTGAAATGAATTTGCATATTATTAGAGAATAATGTACCAATCACTTTCACTAATTGATTATAACAAATGATGAAAATGTATGTGCTATAGGCTACTATCAATACTATCAATTTAAAGTAAGCCTAAACATATGACCTGGAATTTGCTCTCAGAATCATAATATATGCAGTTCTATGTCAGAACAGAAGATGGCAACATTGTCCAGCTTATAACCGCACAGATTAAAGGAAGGTTCTCCATCTGTGGTGAACAATGCATTATTATACAAAGATTTTAAGCAAAGCATTGAATAATAATCATTACTAAATTATCAACTAGATAAGAAATAAAGAAATGCTCCAATCGGCCAATAATCAGTATCGTGTGTGTGTGTGTGTGTGTGTGTGTGTGTGTGTGTGTGTGTGTGTGTGTGTGTGTGTGTGTGTGTGTGTGTGTGTGTGTGTGTGTGTGCGTGCGTGCGTTTTATTGTGGGATTTTAAAAAAAAATGGAAGGAAAGACAGCTTCCTGGGTTTTAAAAGAAAGACCCGTGGAAAGCTGGATGGATAGGCACATGGATTTGGTCTGTCATCAGACTGGCCAGACTTAAACGACCTATGCTGGAGGACAGGTAGGCTACTGAACTGTAGTGGACCTCTCAATATCAACATGTAGAGGTCTCTGATGCAGTCGTAGAGGACCCATCTGTCATCGTGGAAGCCAGGCTGCACCATAACAACATTGTTCTATATTGTTCCCCCATTCAATAATAGCAAAGAGCTTTCACAATCTCTCCATTTTTATCACGAAATTCAAACACGAAATTACGTTTTGGCGCTCTTAAATGTGACGCGATAGCTCGCATTTCAGTTGGCAATCAGTTCAAGACAAGTGGCACCGCGGAGAATAAAGTTCTCTTACGAGAGTATCTCTCGTACTGCGTAATAGCTTACGCTATGGGGAAAACTCTTTTCATCGAGACATTGAAGCCAAAAAAATTATCCTTAATTTTTAATCAATGTAAAGCGCTTTGCAGCAGCAAGCAGACCTTAGGCGAGACAGCTCGCGCGCCTATTGGCTGACTTGCGGCAAAAGCAGCAGCCTATCGAGAACAGCTCTGCGTGACGTCATGACGAATGGGGGCACTTCGCGCCCATTTCGTCACGTCCCGCCAGAAAGGGCGTGGTCTCGCCCTATAAATAAGCTCGATATCCTGCTATTCACTGATTTTTCAACTCTTCAGCGAAGCTCACGCATCGCTGGATCTGGATTGAGAAGCCGCGCCGTCGACCTGTAGCCTTCAGCGGGACGTGCCTTGAGCCTGGAGTCGCTGGCATCGCCGCCTTCAGCCGCCGTACCTGCTGCGCTTTCCGGCGTATTATATCCTTTCAATTGCATTGTATTTCTCTGTTGAGAGTGTGTGTTTGCTTACGTGACGCAACACATACTTCTCCCTAAAAGAGCTGCGTCTTTTTAAAGATGCCTTCCTGTGGCTCGTGCCGCGCCCAACTCAGCGACGAGGACCGTCATGTCATCTGCGTGTCCTGCGTGGGTGAAGATCACGCGGCTATCGCGCTCGCTGACGGCGGATGCCCCCACTGCGAGCTTTTGCCCATGGTGACTCTGAGGACTCGCCTGGCATCGTTCTCTGAGCCCGCCTCCCAGCCTTCCGTGGCGCCGCGCCGCAAGAAGCGCCGCGCCCAGCGCGCTCCCGAGCCTTCTCCAGCCGCCAAAGCTCGCCGGTTCGCCCGCCTGCTTTGCCGGCTTCACCAGAGTCGCTCCCGGATGGACAACGGTCGCCGTCTGCCGCCGCGTCCGCCCCCGAGTTCGACGAACCTGAGGTATGCTCTCTCGTGGCTTCTGACAGCGAGGATTGGGCGAGCTCCGCGGACCTCCCCCCCGCTGACGTTTCCAGCCAACCCCCCGGGAAGAGAGCCGGCATTGAGGCTGAGCTGATGCGTCTGCTCACCCAGGCCGTGGAAAGCATCGGCCTCGAGTGGGAAGCGCCCACGCTCCCACCCCGCAACAGGCTAGACGGACGCTTCCTCGGGAAGGACGAGGCTCCGTCTAAATCCAGGGCCGCCCCTTTCCTCCCCGAACTTCACGACGAAGTCTCCAAGTCGTGGAACGCCCCATTCTCCGCCAGGCTGCGTACCTCTGTCTCCGCGGCATTCTCCACTGTCGACGGTGCGGGAGATAGAGGGTACACCTCCATTCCTCCGGTGGAGGTAGCGGTAGCGTCACATCTCTGCCCGCCCTCTGCTGGACGGCGCGCGCAGACAACGCTCCCATCTAAGGCCTGCCGGGTGACGTCATCGCTGCACGGGCGCGCTTACACCGCCGCCGGACAAGCAGTCTCAGCGCTGCACACGATGGCTGTCTTGCAGATCTACCAGGCTGACCTTCTCCTTAAACTGGACGAGGAAGGACCCGGGGCTATCTGCGTGGCGGATTTGCGGAGCGCTACGGATCTCGCTCTACGCGCCGCTAAAGCCGCTGCACAGGCCATGGGGCGGAATATGGCCTCTCTCGCCGTCGCCGAGAGACATCTATGGTTGACGCTGTCAGAGATGACGGAAGCCGAGCGCTCTGTATTCCTCGACGCGCCCATTTCCCCAGCGGGCCTCTTTGGATCTGCTGTCAAGGATTTCGCGGACAGATACACTGAGGTGCAGAAGACTTCGCAGGCCATGAAGCACTTCCTCCCGAAGCGCTCGAGCTCCGCTTCAGGTCGCCCTAAACAGCCGCCTGTTCGCAGCTCTCAGCCGCAGCATGCACCGCCCGCCGCCGCCGCTTCACAGCGCCGCCAGGCCCGAGACCAGAGACCGCGCTCTCGCTCTGCTGGACGCCGCCCCCCTCAGCGCGGGCCCCGGCCGAGGATTGAGCTCAAGCCCGAGGCCTCGAAGCTTTCCTAGCCACTCTAGGAAAACGACGGTGTTCAGATCCCGCTGCGGCCGGATTTCCACCGAAACTCCTCGCTCGTTCAGTCCCATGCGATATGACTGTCCCAGCGTATTTAGCAGCGAAGCAGCCGGTGTCTCAGCCCGCTTGCCTGCACACAAAAGTCGTTTTTACGGCTACCCAGATAAATCCAATAAAGAGTGTATTTTCTGGTGTCCCGGCCACGGCCGATGGTGTTATGTGTGTTGTAAGAATGCCCACGCCCCAGTGCCCATTCCCACACCCAGACACAGCCCGCCACGGTGCAGGGCTTGCACACATAAAATCGACTCAGTTCGATTGTGCAAACAATGTAGTGAATGCACCCATACTTTGCCCGCTTACACTACACGCCGCGTGTCCCTTGGTTTCTGTAAAAACGAAACTAACACACATCCAATCGGCTCCAGCCGAAAGCATGTGCAGTGCAGTAAATGTGCCCGTACTATCGCGCCCACATTTCCCCGCAGACATGCCGAATCCCACGGGATTCGCCCCGCTCACTCTCGTTGCGAGTCCCGCCATAGAGAGGCTGAGTGCGGCCAGGCTGCCCGCTGTGATCAGCGCGCCCCCCGCCTCAGACGCTGTAAACACGGCGTCGTGTTCTCAGGACACCGGGGCTCTCGAGCTGCCGCTTTGTCGCGGCCAGAGCCCGGTTTCTATTCTACCTCTAGCTATTCACGCGGACGCGTGGTCAAAGCTTCCCGGGGTATCGGAATGGGTGCTGAACACTATAAAGAGAGGCTATTCGCTACAGTTTGCTCGACGCCCCCGCCGCTATACGGCGCGCGTCGAGACTACGGTGGGAAACGAAGTATCTCATCTACTTCGAGCCGAGATAGCGAAACTACTGAGCAAAGGGGCTATAGAACCCTTATCTCAGGCTCAGAGCGAGGGGGGCTTATACAGCAGATATTTTCTGGTACCGAAAAAAGATGGGGGTTTCAGACCCATTCTAGATCTGCGACAGCTGAACAGAGCGCTTGTGAAGCGCCAGTTCAGGATGCTTACGACCAGGAAAATCCTCGCGCAAGTGCGCCACGGGGACTGGTTTATGTCAATAGATCTGAAAGACGCCTATTTCCAAATACAAATAGCGTCCCATCACAGGCGATTCTTGAGATTCGCATTCGAGGGCCAGGCATATCAATACACAGTCCTGCCGTTTGGCCTGTCCCTAGCACCACGTACATTCACGAAGTGCATGGACGCGGCTCTCGCTCCCCTGAGACTTCGGGGCATGCGAGTTATGAACTACTTGGACGATTGGCTGGTTCTAGCTCGATCACGATCGGAGCTCATAGAACACAGGGCCACATTACTCGAGCACCTCGAGAAGCTGGGCCTCACGGTCAATTGGGCAAAGAGTGCACTGTCTCCCAGCCAGAAAATTCCCTTTCTGGGAACAGTGTTAGACTCGCTATCCATGACGGCACGCCTGTCACCGGAGCGCGGACTAAATATTCAGCGCGTCGCGAAATCCTTCCGCCACGGCTCTATAGTCCCACTCAGAAGGTTTCAGAAAATGCTGGGCCTAATGGCCTCAGCGGCTTCTGTACTCCAGCTGGGCCTGCTTCGCATGCGCCCGCTGCAGATGTGGCTGAAAGCACGGGTTCCGCCCCGGGCATGGACCACGGGTCTGTTTCGCCTCAAGGTCGGCCAGCAGTGCGTTTCAGCTCTGAGACCTTGGAAGGTGTCCACCTGGTACCAGTCAGGTGTGAGTCTGGGGACCGCCTCGAGTGTAAAGGTGGTGTCTACGGACGCCTCCACCTCGGGGTGGGGGGCGCTGCTCGAGGGCAGACCGCTAGCTGGCCTATGGTCAGAGCGGGAGAAGCTCCTTCACATAAACTGCTTGGAGATGATAGCAGTCGACAGAGCGCTGCGGCGCTTCTGTCCACAGATAATAGGCCACCACGTCTTAGTCCGGTCGGACAACATGTCAGTGGTGGCGTATATAAATCGCCAGGGTGGCGTCAGGTCTCGAAACCTTTACAGGCTGACGGAACGCCTCCTGGTCTGGGCTCAGCACAGCCTGCTCTCGCTGAGAGCAGCGCATGTGCCCGGTCACCTAAATGTGGGACCGGACAGACTGTCCAGGAACAATGTACCAGCAGGGGAATGGTCGCTGCACCCGCAGACGGTCCAGCTGCTGTGGGAAACATTCGGCAGAGCGCAGGTGGACTTATTTGCGTCCCACGAAAACGCTCACTGCCCGAAGTTTTTCTCGAAAAACAAGGACGCGCTGGCCCATGCCTGGCCCCGCTGTCCTCTGTATGCTTTTCCCCCGGTCTCGCTCCTGCCCCAGGTGTTGGAACGAATCAGGGAAAACGGATGCCCAGTGCTGCTCGTAGCTCCGCTCTGGACGAACCAGGCTTGGTTCCCTGTCCTGATGCAGCTGACCAGCGCTGCTCCATGGCCTGTGCCGTTGAGGAGAGACCTCCTCTCTCAGGCGGAGGGCTCGATTTGGCATCCTCGCCCGGATCTATGGTCCCTGCACGCATGGGCCATCAACGGGTACCCGCTAGCCTCCCAGAGGGAGTGCTGAACACGATCGCGCAGGCTAGAGCTCCGTCTACTAGACGGCTCTACTCCTCGAAATGGTCAGTGTTCTCTGCCTGGTGTCAAGCCCGAGGCTTTTCGCCAGTGGACTGCGGGGTTACAGAGGTACTGTCCTTCCTTCAAGAGCTGCTGGATAAGGGCAGGACCCCATCCACGCTCAAGGTCTATGTGGCGGCCATAGCAACGTTTGCAAAACCGGTGTCTGGCCAGTCGCTAGGGAAGAACGACTTTGTCGCGCGTTTCCTAAGAGGAGCCAGGAGGCTAAACCCCCCCAGGCCCCCTTCAGTCCCGTCATGGGACCTTTCCATGGTCTTGGAGGCCATGAAGGGTGCCCCATTTGAGCCGATCCAGTTTTCGGACATGAAGCACCTGTCTTTCAAGGCGGTGTTCCTCACGGCTCTCGCTTCAGTGAAGCGCATAGGGGACTTACAGGCGCTTTCTGTAAGCGCGTCATGTATGGAGTTTGGGCCTAATGACTCAAAGGTCATACTCAAACCTAAGCACGGCTACGTGCCAAAATCCCTCAACACACCGTTCAGGGCCCAGGTGATTTCCCTGTCTGCCCTTCCGGTTATCAATGAGGAGGAGGATGCGAATCTTCTTTGCCCAGTTAGGGCATTAAGAGCTTATGTGTCCCGCTCGTCTGGGTTCAGACAGACCGAGCAGCTTTTCGTTTCGTTCAGTGGGCGTTCCAAGGGACTTGCTGCTTCGAAACAGAGCCTATCCAGATGGATAGTTGATGCCATTGCGCTGGCTTACACTTCAAAGGGCCTGCAGTGCCCCTTGGGTGTCAGAGCGCACTCCACGAGAGGCGTGGCCTCGTCGTGGGCATGGTCTAGCGGGGTCACCCTGCAAGATATCTGTACGGCCGCGGGCTGGGCCTCGCCGTCTACATTTATAAAATACTATAACCTGGAGGTGCCTGCCTTACAAGCTAAGCTTTTGGCTATCTAGACTTCAGTGCTATCCGCCCGCTGTGCGGCTCGGATGCTGAGTGTTTGGCATGCGCATCGTTCAGACCGATGCAGCAGCTCCATGAGTACTGGCACAAATAGGGCCACCCAGTTTAGGCTGAAAGCTTTCACCCTGGCTGCGTGGTTTAATGGTCATATGGTTAGCCCCTGTGGGTCTATCTATAAGGAGAAATGCTTCTAGCCTCTCCTTTTTTACTCTCTGTGAGTGTATGGTGATTATGCACTACATGAGCCCTGGGCCTTTGCCCCTGGGACTTTGGTGTTGGATCCCTATCCGCACGGCGTGTTACACTGTGTTCCCCATAGCGTAAGCTATTACGCAGTACGAGAGATACTCTCGTAAGAGAACGTACTCGGTTACTAACGTAACCTCGGTTCTCTCTAGAGAGGGAACGAGTACTGCGTATCTTGCCGTGCTTGGAATACGCTCTGGTTCGCTTCGGCGATGAAAAATCAGTGAATAGCAGGATATCGAGCTTATTTATAGGGCGAGACCACGCCCTTTCTGGCGGGACGTGACGAAATGGGCGCGAAGTGCCCCCATTCGTCATGACGTCACGCAGAGCTGTTCTCGATAGGCTGCTGCTTTTGCCGCAAGTCAGCCAATAGGCGCGCGAGCTGTCTCGCCTAAGGTCTGCTTGCTGCTGCAAAGCGCTTTACATTGATTAAAAATTAAGGATAATTTTTTTGGCTTCAATGTCTCGATGAAAAGAGTTTTCCCCATAGCGTAAGCTATTACGCAGTACTCGTTCCCTCTCTAGAGAGAACCGAGGTTACGTTAGTAACCGAGTACGTTACTGTATAACACTTGAAAAAAACATGCATGGACATGCACAGAAGGTATGTTGAAATACAGTAGGGGGAATTAAGGGTGAGTGGGACAGTTTTTGAATTTCCGCCTGGTTTCTTGCCATATAAATACAAAACATCAGCCCAACACATGATAGCCTACATTTCTGTAAAATTGAAGATGTTACCTATCCATCTAAACAGGAAACAAGTTAATAATATAGCCCTATGAAAGGATGTGTGACATACACTTTTATGTCAACTGAGCCAAAAGCCCCTTTTTTGGTAACATTTGGGTGATTGTGGGACACAACCTTTGGGTGATTGGGACAGCACACCTTATCGTTGATTTAGGCTTGTAGTGTAAGCATATTTATTACACTTGTTCATACTTTTTTTGTGCAAGTTAATTTCATTATTAAGACTCCATATTTATTTCTGTTCAACTTTATTTCACAATTCATCCACAATTATACAGTACAAGGGTAAAGAAGGCTTGAACTCAAAGTCATTGAAAATGTATATATTAAATGATGTATGTAAAATTTAATAAGTTGACATGCACTTGCAAAGTTACATATAGTCAGTATAATGTATTTTGGGGACCATCACAAGAAAGTGTAAGCAGAATAATAATACTAATACTCTAATGAGAGTTTGTTTACATGTAGGCCTAGTTGCAAAGTTACTTAAATGCAACAGAATGTTCAAATATCAAAATAAAGTGTTACCTTAATTATAGAATAAATGTGCAATTAAGATAAGTGTTTATGAAAACAAACTTCCCTGTTTTCCCTTTGACATAAATATAAGTGTACAGAAATATAAGTCACTTTAATGCTGAATTTAAAAGGTTTTTTTTTTTCATATAGCCTTAGTGTGGGGTGTACCTGCGAGTGTGTGAGGTGACTACAAAGGCACACATGTCTAAACTGGCATCAAACCCAGCAGTCTGATATGCCCATCAAGGCTCTGGCGTACAGGTATGCTGATCACGCAGAGTGAAACTGGCACTACGAGAGCTCATCTCCCTGTCAACTACCTCTCAGATGTTTGCTCTAATGCAATCTCAACAGAGCTGCTCTAATCCGCAAACCCGCACTCAAAAAAGGCCAATTTGAGGAACACAAGAATTTTCCTCAGTTTAAATAGATACAGGTGAAGAGATCCAGACACTGAATGATAGATTTATGAATAACCAAATGAGATGTCGTTTTTAATGGCAATAAATGAATGATACAATTGATTATGCCGGGATCTTATTCAGAGTACAGAATATTGTGTTTCTCTAGTCTCTCACAAGATTTTGTACATATAAAGCATTTTTTTCATGAATAGTATACACAACATAGTCTTAGAAGAGAAAGGGAGTAATTTTGCACTTTCAATAAATGAAGAATGATGCCAAATCACAGCGTGAGAACTGTGTTTTATTTATTGTTTTAAAGAAATACAATGGGGTAAAAAAAAAAAAGTCTGAAACCTCATTGTAATCTCAAATTTAAAGTCTACTTAGACATGGACATAAACATTACTAGATCTACTAGACGAAACAAATTAAATGATGCTACGATGAAGATGTGAATTGTTGTTTGTTTATTTTTTTTATTTTTTTATTTAATTTTACTTTCTGAAGGACTTTGGGGTCCAAAAGTCTGAAAACATCACTGACAATATGTGTATAGCTGTTGGCAATCTGGCAATCTGTGCATGATTTCATAAATTAAGAAAGATGCAAAATCGCAGCACAAGAATCTATCCGTCCGTCCATCCGTCCGTCCGTTCGTCCGTCCGTCTATCCGTCCTTCCACCCTCCCACCCTCCCACAGACTCACCCACCCATCCATCCATTCATCCATCCATCCATCCATCCATCCATCCTTCCATCCATCCATCCATCCATCCATCCATCCATCCATCCTTCCTTCCATCCATCCATCCTCCCATCCATCCTTCCTTCCTTCCATCCATCCATCCATCCATCCATCCATCCATCCATCCATCCATCCATCCTTCCTTCCTTCCATCCATCCATCCACCCATCCTTCCTTCCATCCACCCACCCATCCATCCATCCATCCATCCATCCACCCATCCATCCTTCCTTCCTTCCATCCATCCACCCACCCATCCATCCATCCACCCATCCATCCTTCCATCCATCCTTCCATCCATCCATCCATCCATCCATCCATCCTCCAATCCATCCATCCATCCACCCATCCATCCTTCCATCCATCCTTCCATCCATCCATCCATCCATCCATCCTTCCATCCATCCATCATTCCATCCATCCATCCATCCATCCATTCATTCATAACTATCTATCTACACTCTTATAAATAAAGGTTCTATGTTGGCATCAGTGGTTCCATAAAGAACCTTTAACTTCCATCGAACATTTCCATTGTACAAAAGGTTCTTTACGGTGGAAAAGGGTTCTTTTGGTTATTAAAATGTTCTTCACACTAAGGAAAAAAATGGTTCTGTTCAGAACTGCTCAATGAAAGGATCTTTGAGGAACCAAAACTGGTTCTTCTATGGCATCGCTGCAAAAACTGAAGGACATGCAGTAGTGCCTAAAAAGTCTGAAACCTCAATCACTCAAAATGTTTCATAATGTAATTAGTAATTTAAAAAATATTAAAATACGAAAAAGCTAAATAGCAGTAGTCTCAGACTTTTAGTGCACCTGCACCCACTGCACCTGTTTGTGACACCTTCCCATATGAGCTAAGTTCGCTTTTGCAACTGTTCTGGAAGGGATGAAGATATGCTTCAGAGGAATAGGTTCACAAATTGAAATGGTCCAAACGAGGCTAGATATCCAGGATTAATCTAACGCTAAGAGGATCCAAACTCCTACACTTACATCTGTCCCTCATCTGGTGCTCATTTATCAGTCCTCTTCACAGTCCTCGTCAAAAGACAAACATCTCTCTCAGGTGTGGGTGAATACGAGGAGAGGTGCAGATATTAGTCAGTCTTTTGCGCCATCTAATCTGCGATCTCCATCAGCGTATAGCCACAGTTCCCAAACTCAGTCACTGGCTGACAGCTGTGTCTCTATGACAACTGTCCCTCTAGAGTTTGACTGCAACCCAGACACTTAACACTTCCACCCTCAGGAGGGCCTAATGGACAGGTGCCCACTCCCTCCCCGTCTATCCAGCTCTGAGGTGCCATTACACCTCCTGCTGTTTTAACACTGTCCCTTTTCCCTGCCATCATACATCTGGCAAAGCTGCGCTTAGAGTCACTTTCACTTAGACACGCCCCCTCCTAACGAGTCCATTCATTAGAAGCCAGCGGGGTAAAGGGAGAAAATGACTTGAGGCGACGAGAAATCGAAACAAATCGGCGGGCCGTATCAATTAGGGGCAGTGTTTCTGCTCTGTAATTGCAGATGTGATTAGAGGCACAGAGAGTACTGGTCGAGGAAGTGTAATTGGGTGTTTAACAAACCACCAATGGGACACCTGCCTATTGTGGCTGCGCAGGTTAATCATTCCTGCACTCTTGTAGCTTGTTTGCATGGTTAAAGGACATATGCAGACATCTTTGCCCTCAGCTGGAAACTCATTAATGACTTAACCTGTTGCATAATCTCAGAGGAGCCATGACTGTGGACATCCATGTGAAAACTTGACTTTCGCAGTTCAAAGCTTAAAACTCCTTCAAAGGGTTAGTTCATCCAGAGATTAAAACGCTGTCATCATTTACTCACCCTCATGTTGTTCTTTCTCTTTTTGAAACGTAGTGGTCACTGGAAAAACGTGCCACTATATTTGCATTATTACAAAACTCCAAAATGTTCCTACTGTACATGCAGTTCACTCAAGTCTCCATCTGGAATAAACTTTGGCAGTAAAAAAATAACACAACTTTTATTTTTTTATTTTCAAATTATGATTACAGGGAGGATTACTGATTTATTTTCACATGGCTCCTTGTGCAGTATAGGCTACTATGTTATGACCTCACAATGCTTTTTTCTGTAGTAAACTTGCTCGGTAACTCACCTGGTACAGACAGCAACATCCGGGCCACATCTGGCACATGTGGATTCACTTTTATTCGAAGCGCTTTTACACTTTTACTTTGAAAATCTCACGAAACGTGCAAGAAGCAACATAATTTTGCATGTTTCTTTTCTTAAGTGGTGACTAGGGATGCCAAGCCAAGTCCCCTTGATTTGTGTGCTAATTTCAAATTTTATAAATCCATTTGATAGGTGAGTAAATTAGGCCAGAATTTCAAAACATATCCTAAAATGTCTTATTTTAATGAAATTAAGTGTATTCCAAGTGAAATGAATGGTTGTGTCTCTGTAAATCTATTACTAAATACTATATTCTGAAAATATAGTGAACTAAAAAAAACATTTTTTAGCCACAATCTTTCAGAATCAATCCATGTGGCTATATGAGTTTTTATTGTCTATGGGCATTGCTCTCATATTCTCTAACCGCTTTGGTGGCTTGAATCATGGATTACAGATCGGTCTGAATATTACCATAATACCTAAATGTATTTATTCAGCATCTCATACAAATCCATGTACAAATATTCTTACAGTTTGTGGCACATAAGACCATGGAATAAACCTTTATGCTTTGTCAGTTGCTACAAATCCAGTTTTAGAGTAACATTACAAATGTTCAAATCTTTGATCATTTGATCTTCAAAAAAGATTGATGAAAGAATAATTGAATTTAAATGTATTGGTGAATATTCATGTGAGATGTTCTCACAGAGGGAGGACATTCATTTACTTTCCCTGTAATTGAACTAGAGCGTTGCGCCAAGGAAGTGTTAATCTTGATAAATCATCTCAATGATTTAGTAATCTGAATAATTTCAAAACCAGCAGGGGGCAGTGATGATCAGTGTGTGAATTATCACTATCACAGTGACATAAAAACTATACAAACCCTGGATCTATTTTGCACATCAACTGTCAGTATGATGAAAATGTTAATTCAAGCACTTCCGCTTCATTCGAAACTTCCGGCCCTATCAATGACACCACCCCTGCTCCATCTGGTCATGTTCAGTCAAAAGCTATTTTGTTAAACGGAAGGAATTCATTGCTCAAAAAAACACAAAGATAAATACTCTCATATACACACATGTGGCAGACTTCAGATGCAGCAGGTGAAACATGAGCCCGTGAGACTCAGGAATGAGACAGGAAAGAGCCACAGAGACTTCCTCTCCCCCTTCAGCCAAAGTGCTGAGTCTGAATATCAAACAGTAGCACTGCCAGCCTGCTGCACATCAATCTACTTTAAGATCAACTGCAATTAGAAAACAGGTTAAACCAATTGTGTTGAAAGGATGTGCTCTCTATTGTTCTTTCATGTTTAACTGTCGTGTTATTTGTATTTTTATTATTCCGTGCTCCCCTTTATGTTATTTTGAGTAATGCTAAATAAATATTCCCCAATCAAAACAATTCGAGCTTAATCGAGAGCATTTGTACACTGTAAAAATGACAATCAATGAGTTATGACAACATGTTTTTACATTGCTTTAACTCATCAAAATAAGTTAAGCTTTTTTATAACTTTTTTTCACAAGTTATACTAGATTCAGCTCATTTTTTAAGTCGGTTTAATGTAATTTAAATTGAAATGTTCTAAACATCCAAGTTTATTTTTTTTATTGTAGCATAATGTTGATCACAATAAAATAAGAATAATTTCCCCTAAATGTATTTTTTTTTTAAAGTTGTATTGGGCCAATTACAATGGAATTAAATGGGGGAGATAAAAAAAAAAATGTCAAGCTTATAATTTTACAAAAAAACACACATTACATTTAAACATTTGGGGTCGGTAGCCTACTTTTTTTTCAAGTTTTTAAAAGAAGTCTATTATGCTCAGGAAGGCTGTATTTATTTATCATTTGATCAGTAAAAAGTGTACTATTGTGAAATGACTGTGTTTAATGTAAATTTAAATATGATGTATTCCTGTGATGGTAAAGCTGAATCTTCAGCATCATTACTCCAGTCTTCAGTGTCACATGATCCTTCAAAACTCATTCTAATATGCCGATTTGCTGATTATTATATTGTTGAAATGGTTTTGCTGCTTAATATTTTGGTGAAAACTGATGCATTTCCCCAAGATAGTTTGATAAATAGAAAGTTCAAAAGAACAGCATTTATTTGAAATATAACTTTAAAATATTACTGTTACTTTTGATCAATTTGATGTATAATCAAGCTTTGAACTTTTCCTACAACTGTTCTGTTTAAAACTATTATTGAGTAAAAATAAAGTTGGATTAACTTAAAAAAGTAAGTTACCTGGTTGCCTTAAAATGTTTAGTTAATTGAAATTAAAACTTTGAGTTAATACAACAAATGAGATTGGTTTAATAAATAGAAACTCAAAATATTATGTTATCTGAACTACATTAATTATCTAAGTTGATTTGACAAGATATAAAAAGTTGTGATAACAAATCATGAAAATATTTTTTTACAGTGTAATAAAGTTGTCATTTTTGTGGTTGATGACATGGAAACAAAGTTGTAAAAATTAGATATAGGCCCAACTTTCCTTTTTTTCCACACTGAAATCTTGTTGACACACTGTAAACTAAAATATGATAAAGTTTATTTTTGCTTTTTTTTATGTCAACTTTTTTTTAAATATAAGTTATACAAGATTCAGTTTTTAAAGTAAGTTTAATGTAATTTAAGTTAAAATGACTTAAACTTCCAAGTTGGTTGTACTTAAAATATTTTTTTTTTTTTTTTTTTTTTACAGTGAATGGCTATTGTTATATATCTTGTGGCTAAACTGTGGGAAAGTATTTTAACATTTACTGTATGTATTGGCCCCATTCACTTTTTACTATAAGCACCTCCCTGTAACCCAGATGTTTGCCAATTGGTAATTATTTATTTTTAATTCATCGTTTTCCCATAAATACTGCCGATTGAGCTCATCTTGTGGACCCGGAATATTCCTTCATTGAAATTCTCGTTGTAATTTCAAAAAAAAAAAAAAAAAAAAAAACATGAGCAGTTGCGGACAGATCTTGGAATACCTCAGAATCAGATTATGCAAACCCCAGACATCTTTTGAAGTATTTGCCACTGAACGGTCTCACAAGGCTCAGAGGGCAAGAGGGCAAGACTGCTGGGGTGAGAGGGTGGGAACAGTTCAACAATCAACACACTTCAACTGGACCCGCAATTCTCAGCAGGCCCAATCACGTTAATCAGTGTTTGTTTCCTGTAGAGCTCGGAGTCTGGTGTTGCAATGTGGCAATAATTAACAGCAAACACAGGATAACAGAAACCCCACTGTTATAAATATGACATCTGAGGGAAAATTCGCACCGGAGCGTGTGACAGCTAAAAGAAGAGGACCGTGAATATAGGTGGCACAGACATTGCCTGTTTATTTCTGTTTGCATTTAGGTGCAGTGTGTGGCTGGGGTTATCAAGGAGGAACGCAGAACTATAACGCACTATGTGTGTGCGTGTATGATATTTCCCCCTCTCCGCTGGCCTTATCGTGGCGCTTTGATACAGAAGCCCTAATGACTAAGCCAGACTAGCAGGATTAACACATGATGCATAATAACAGTCTTGTGTTCATCACTTCTGAACAAGGTTTGGAGAACAATTACCAGCAATTAAACCACCGCCAGTTATTCAAAGAGATAATTATGTCCTTGGTGTATTGCATCAATTAGCTACTTTTATTTCAGCCCGCAAACTCTCCGCTACGTCGTATGTGACATGTTTGGAGAGGCTTGAACAACAGGAATTCCTGCACTTATCCTCTATAAGTACAGTGAAATGTGAGCGGAGAGAAAGTGAAAAGTATCCTCTCATCTATGAAAGGATTTTGTTGTTCTGCCATTTTTGCTAATAATGACGTGGTCCAAGGAGAAATCTCTCTGAAGTGACAATTTGGATTTGACATCCCAACCGAATCCTTCACTGTAGGGCTTGTGAGTTCTCGAAAACAGAAGATTAAAACCAAACAATCCCGCAAATATGTGTTGAGGATGATTTTCTTGAGCTGGCAAATGGCTCGTCGTCGTATACGTGCATATTGAATTCAGTCTCCGCATACTGTAATAGCGTTTCAGGAGAGGCCTGTCGGGCCGTTTTCTAATGCCGAGACCTTATTCCGTGGGTTTAGGTCTACATTTTTTCCCTTTCTTTCCGAGGGAGATTGAGGCTCTAAGAGCTTAGCTGAAATTCAGATGTGCCCTTGAAGAGATATGGCTTTGTGCTTTTTGATGACCTCAATACAATTCTGACTCAATCCATTCAGACAAAGATTTGACCTTAACAAATTGTGCCGTGACTACAATGAGTTGAATTTAAAAGAGCTTATGCTTGAAAGGGCTCTTGATAATGTGTAAGTGTTCTTCAGAAACAGCAAAAACATGCTAATGCAAATATTCGCAGCCACGTTTTGAAAGCACAAAACAGTATGCTAAATTAATATGTTTGTTTTAGAAAAACACAAAAGCGTTTGAACGAGAAGCAGCGGCAGATTTTCTTGAATTGTGATCTGTCTTTTACCTTTTTTTGAGCCTCAAGGGTATAATGGCTAACTCCAAATACCTGTGTCCAATTGTAAGTAATCTATTAAACCACAGAGCCCACAGCTTATTTCCCCTCTGCTTCACATCCTCCATTTAATGTGATAGCTACAACAAAAGCAGGAACACCTTTCACCTCCTGTTCTCTACTAGCGTCTTTTATCGCTGTTCATCCTCTCTCCTGCCTTTTCTCACTCTCTCTCTCTCTCTCTCTCTCTCTCACACACAACACACACACACACACACACACACACACACACACACACACACACACACACACACACACACACACACCACACACACACACACACACACACACACACACACACACACACACATCCATATTTGTGATTGTTACCTATACAGAATTAACTGCTGTCATTCGAAGCAGTTCCAGACCGACCAAGTCTGAGATGGAAAAGTGTGTTCAACTCACACATCACATATCAGCACTAATGTTGAGATTATAGAGGTTAAGGATTTAGGCCCCTGCCACGTGTAGAGTCAGTTTATTGCTGAGCATTTGAATGTGTGCCTTCTCGGTCCCCTACTTCCTGAAGTTCCAGGGGCCGGTCAGAGGCAGCGATGCGTTGGCCGTCAGCCCTCCATTCACTCCTCAATGAGCAGGCTCTGACATGCTGTCACCTTGGCAACTGCTGCCAGGGTAATGTGCCTGGCGGGCTAACTGACCTCAGCTGGCAGTGTGCCACGGGCTTGCAGCAGGTGTGGGACAGTGAAGGTCCCCTGGCCACTAATTCAGCCGTCCATAAGCCTCGGACCACATCTATTGGCTGAAATACTGAAGGGAATTGTGAGAACAGCAAACGTTATGCTGTGTAGTGAGACACAGCCGGACAGTCTGCATGGAACAAAAAAGCAGATTTTAAGAAATTAGAAATAAATACATCACTATGAACATTTTAGTTAGGCTCTCTCTCTGTGCCTCTAATCCCAAGCTTGTGTACACTAGGCAAACATATGCAGTTTAATATCTTTAAAAGAGGCATTTAAAGGTTTATGGTTAGCCTTTGCACCATTTTCGATTTTTGTAACACCAATTTTATATTTTTTTGTTGTTGTTGTTGTTGTTTTATTGTGTAAACAAATAAATTACACCCATAAAGGAAATAAAGATGTTAATTTAAAAGTTTTCAAAAATAGAATTACCAGCACGTTTTTCGTAATTATAATTAATGTTGTTTTTAAATATTAATTCAGTATTGTTGTATCGATAAAAAAGGTTTGACACTGATACTCTTAATTCGTGCGGGAGGGAATTCCAAAAGATGGCGCTAAAGAAATATGAAAGCCTATGATTTATTTTCTATGGTCCATATGCATCTACTATTTGGGTAAAATTAACGTTTATACAAAGGATTTAAAAGAGCAGTGTGAAAACAAAAAACGATTCATAAAAACAATTAAATTCGAATCATCATTTTAATTGTTTTACTTTCAGTTACACACATTTGGCATCTCAAGATAAGCCCGAGTTTATAAATATATTATATGTCTGTATAATAAAGCATTAGGATATGCCTATCATCCCCACATAGAACAGAGCTACTACATATGACATAAAAAGAATAGAAAATAATAATTTTGCGTGCTAGAGTTACGTGTTTTTAACAGGGTTTTTTTGTTGTTGTAGTAGTTGTTGCTTATAGTTTTTGCATTTTTTTTTTGTCTACAGTAGAGCTCAGAAACGATAAGTAGACTTACGCACATATTCTTCAATTTAAAAGATATAAGGTATCAGTGAGTTTTTCAGGGTCTAACACCTGAAGAAGAAATATTTTATCACATTAATCTGAATCATCAGTCTTACTCTTTATCGTGGACAGCTATTTTTATAAGACATGCTATCTACTTCTGTTGAAGGTTGACTGTTTTGAGTGAATGTAATTGATTGTTTACTTTGCAATCACTGAACATGTCTACTTTTACAAAAATGTAGGCTTCTTCATTTTCGAACAGTGCATTTTATGCAAAGTAAAGCTAAAATTAAAACTATAAAATAGTAATATAATCAAAGTCTTATTTCATTCAGTAAAAGTGCATTTTAGACAGCATTTTAGATAGAAACTGCAAGCTTTACAACTCAGTTATTCTGGGTGTGTGAGCGGTGCGATTAACATTGAGTAGCCTATATTGCGTGTGAAGGGTGGGGCGCGTGCTTATAACCACAGGTTGAATTTCGTTGCCATGCAACGGATGTACGGTAAATCATCCGCGAAATTTAAATCTTCAATAGAAGGACAGTGTGTTTGGCTGAATAGTCACTACCACACAAAAGTTCTTCAGAAAAAAAAAAATCAGCTGCACTCTCAAGTCTCAACAGAAGCGTCGTTCAGCTGGAAGGTTGGTGTTGCGCCTTAAGAGTGCAAAGCTATTTCAAACATAGCAGAAATGAATACAAATGGGAGAAATTGCCAAAGCTGTCTTGATGAAAATTAAGGGCCAACGGTTGTGCTATTCCCCAGTAGTAACGGTCGGTTTACAGAAAAAGGCAATTCAGTCACACAATCGTTTTTGCACGCTTTTACATTGCAATCTGATGGAAGGATCTAGGCCCTTTTGCACTCAGAGAGCTACGTGGCAAGCATACGAATTTCCATGCATACAAATGCACTACTGATTTAGAGCGTGCACGGAATGGATTCCAAATTACGTCACTCGCTGAGCGGGACGCTCGTGCTTTTTCAAATTTAAATTTGAAGAAAAAAAGAGAGGAATTTTACGAAACGAACGCTCTCATAATAAAGCCAAATAAATCAACAATTTGCTGAAGGCACACCAATTTAATATGATGCATTTTAATTAGGCCTACAATACATGCAATTTTGCAGTTTGTTTTATGCTAAGATATTGCAGTGGTTTTATTGAGCTCATCCAGTTAGGTTATTTACTGAAATGACTTTGACTAAATAATAAAATAATGTTTGCATAATACACTGCACAGAAAGCGGTAAATGGGTTGTCTATATTAAGGCAAATATCACGTCGCTGCTGATAACTATTTGTGTCGAATATTTGTTTTAAAAAAGAAGAAAATAAACTTCCAAAGCATTCTAGTGGGACGTTGTGTATGTCAAGCAAAATATGGAAATTATTACCCCGATTTAATGAGGACGAGAGATGAAGCGTATTCTGAATACTGTAACACATTTCCATGTCACTTTGATGCTATCATGATTTATAATATGATTTATGACATTTCAGTGTTTTTAGAACCAATAAGGCCTCTGAATGTTTTGATCATTTATATGCAGTTGAGAGGAAAATAATCTAAATCAGCATAGTGGGTGTCAGCTAATGCATAATAGCCTAAGGTAAAATATGAAAATAGGCTACTAGCCTATTTGAAGTCTCAGAAAATCTGTAAGTCATTGACAGGGGGGAACAAAAGTTTTATAATAAATATAAAATGTATTACATTATTTGTTTTGGAACGATGACGTGAAGCTTACTTTACTTAAACGCCGTTAATATAGCAGATAGATATTAAATAGACAATTACATGTTATGATTGTTTCTTTTAAAAAAAAACATATAGGCTATAGTACATAAAAACAGGCTAACAGAAAGGAAAATAAGAGAACAACATGACACTGCAAAGTGAAAACATTTTGGAAGTTCTTCGACTCCCATTTTTAGGCCAATGGTCAGGATATTGAGAAACTCTTCAAAATTCTCTTTGTATACATTTCAGAAAAATCTCAGTAAAGCAAATCAAACAAATATCAGAAATGAGTTTTCATTTAGAATTTAGTTTTAATATTTAAGCAAATTGAAAAGAAGAAAGAAAGAAAGAAAGAAAGAAAGAAAGAAAGAAAGAAAGAAAGAAAGAAAGAAAGAAGAAAGAAAGAAAGAAAGAAAGAAAGTTGCACCGATGCATCTGAAAGCTATATCAGATTTATTGTTCTCATTCACTTCTCGCTGAGTCAGTACTGAACTTAAATAACAACCACGGGGGAAACGGTTTGACAACGGTTTGTTTCAGCTTCGTCAATGCGTTTGTGTACAATATCTGTATATAATAACAAGTGTAATACTAACAGTATAAAATATAATCAATATTTAAAATGTCAGGGGGGAAGGCCTACAAGAGATGCTACTAGGTTGAAAGTCATCACAGCGCGCAAACAAATCTGTAATTGCTCCTGAAAATATTTGAAATTGATTTAGTGAAAAATATAAAGCAAATCATTTAAACCAACACATTGATTTTTCATATTGCCAAATTTACACAGACTTGTTATCAAAACCCCACCAAAAAAATTCTGCCTGGGAAAAAGCAGTGAAGAGAGGGCAATATCCACGATGATTCAGCCAAACAACAACAAAAAGTGTTTAACAAGGGGTCGGCTGAAATCGGAAAATAAGTGCAGCTTGAGAGTAATCAATCTTTTTTTTTTCTTTTTTTTTTTTCTTAAGAGTTTTCTCTGTGTAAAGGCTATTCACAGAAGTGTAGTCCACAAAAATACTATGAATTATAAAAGGTGTAGTTTGTTGCACATAATGCTCCAAGAGAGTAGACAAGACAATTCCGTTTTGTTAAAATGAGTAATATAATTCCTGTGCGTAAAATTGATACGTGTCCTGGGGTAAATTCTTCCACTGTTTAATATTTAATGTTCGTCTGCATTGATCCATGTCCTTGGGAGTTCTTTTGTGATTTCAATCCATAAAGTCTATGTTGGCTTTGGGCTGGTTATGATTTCGGTGTCAGTGCACCAGAATCTCCTGGCCATAGGAGCTCGTAGTTGTCACGTTGTTGTGGTTGCTGTCTGGTTCATCTTTCAAACTTGCACCTTTTAAGTAATCTACCACAAAACTCCCCTGAAACACAGAGCAAACAGTCATTTAACGTTAGGGACATTGGAGGATTTTAAAAAAAAACGAAAAGCTTTTAAAGATTTTCAGTTTTGGGTTATCTCGTAATATACATATAATATTTGTGATATCTTGGTGACTTGAACTGTACACAAAAATGATTTGTTCTACGTCTCAGTGAACATACGTTTGCAGTCCATGGACGGAGGCGGTGTGTCTGCACTCACGTTGCCGGCATGGGTGTACACGTCCTCGGGCGTCTGTGGAACCCCGGGCGGTGTCATCCTCTTCTCCTTCTGCCTTCGGTTGCAGAACCAGACCCGAACCACCTCTTTTTCCAGCTGGAGGTTGTCCGCCAGAGAGGTAATCTCCTGCGCTGCCGGTTTTGGGCATTTCAGAAAATGGCTTTCCAATGCTCCCTTCACGCTCACCTCGATGGAGGTGCGCTTCTTTCGTTTCCTGCCTTGAGCTGCTATTTTATCGATGCTGGTGGGACTACCGGTGGTCGAGTCGGCCTCTTCCAGCCACTTGTTCAGCAGTGGCTTGAGTTTGCACATGTTTTTAAAGCTCAGCTGGAGAGCCTCGAAACGGCAAATTGTGGTCTGAGAGAAAACATTTCCGTAAAGAGTTCCCAGGGCTAACCCAACGTCGGCTTGAGTAAAACCCAGTTTGATCCGACGCTGCTTAAACTGTTTGGCAAACTGCTCCAGGTCGTCGGAGGTCGGCGTGTCCTCGTCTGAGTGCGAATCGTGGCTGTTCACTCCGGCGTGGTGGTGCTGGTGGTGGTGGTGGTGAGGGTGCTGCTGTTGGTGATGATGGTGGTGATGATGGTGATCCATTTCAGGAGAGTCTCCTCGCATCAGCCCCGGGTGGACTAAACTCCCAGGAGGGTTCAACATCCCGTTGACTGTGAAACCACCGGGTTGGGAATAAATGAGAGACTGCTGGGACTGCTGCTGTCCTCCGGTGATGGTGGGGATGTGTGAGGCTGTGGTGCCACCCCATGCGCTTTGGTGCGACTGGTGAGACCCTAAATGAGAGGGTCTGTGGTGCAACGCGGTGCCCGAGTGCAGGTCTTCCCTGTTTGAACTGCTCTTCACGTCTTGTTGCTGTGGGCTACCGGCCATGCCAACTGGACTGGAGGACCAAGGCGAGCCGGCTTCTGCCGCTGCGGCGGCTGCGGCGGCGGCTGCTGCGGCAGCGGCATGGGGCAGTGAGGTAACCCACTGATGGGCATGGCTCAGCATGTGCCCCCCGTTACTGGCCGACATGGCTCCTTGCATGAAGTCGCTCTGCACCATCTTGACCGTGGGGTCTCCTCTGTACCCTCCCGACACCGATGTTACGACACCACTTCCCGGCTGCATGCCACCACCTCCGGACTCCGAGTGCACGATCGAGGCTGATGAGAGAATGCTATTGCTGGCCAGGTAAGGATTGGAAGCCGCTGTGGCCATCCCCCCTCACCACTTTGAACAATTCTACTTATTATTCCCCCCTCCCAGTATTGTCGTAACTTTTTTTGTCCAAGCCTCGAAGGCACGCACTATTTCATGAATTATTCAAGCTGGAAAAAATATGCGTGGTATTTTGATTTGGTCCACCGACGACACAGCAAAAAATGGCAAAAAAAAATATATCCGTCAAAACCTCCTTTTATCGCAAGCAAAAGGAGAAAGAAATACCTTCAGCGTAGAAATCCACATTATGCATGGAAGTTGCATTTACAGTTGAATTCCATTGTGAATTTCATTGTCTTAAAGACCAATTATGAGAACAAAAAAGTGTTGTTGCTTCTTCTTCTTCTTTTTCTTCACATCAACTTCACGTGACAATTACAAAAACCCCACATCGAACTTCATCGCGCGCTCTCTTGACTTGTATGTGGAGGCTTATCAGAAGACGCTCGTTTGTAAACTTCTCCCTGCTCCTCAGTCCTTTCTTACAGAGTCTTGCTACTCATATTTCTTCCTTTCTCAGAGTCCATCTGACGTTAATCTTCAATGCATTCCACTGCACACAACTCTATCAAATACACGCGCGAGGGAGACTTTCACTGTCCTCGCTCGCTCCGTTCCTCTCTCTGAGCGCGAGTGCACGCGAATGTTTACGTTCAGCCCCCGCGTGCGCACACCATCCACATCCTTCACCCAATTACCGCGAGGAAGTTTCTGCGAGATTGATGCTCATTGGATATCCTTCGGGAGAGTGACAGATCTTAGGGCACAGCTAAGAAATCACGTTAAGGCGTTGCACTTTGCTATGTCTAATTTGGATATGTCAACATACGAATAAAAGTGACTAGACCTTCTCTCTGAACAGGAAGCTTAGTTCATATAATTCTGTTGCGGTGTATGGCATTATTTGCTTCGGTTAACGATGCTTGAGATGTTTTGTTTTGTTTTGCTTTTCTTTCTTTTTTTCTTTCTTTTTTCTTTTATTTTTTGTTTTGCAGATGAAACTGTTTGGCTTGATTTGCTTCAGGGTTTGTTTTATTTTACTGATGTTGGTCTTTTGTCCACAACAGGCATTTAAATGTTGAAATTAAACTGATGATGATAATACATTTTAGTCTAATTGTGCCTGATTTTTATGGGCAAGTAACAAACAAACATGTAAATATCAATAGATGGGATACAGATAAAGGAAAACAGGCAGATAAAAAACTATTAAACATTTCAGAATTGGCTTAGGGATACAAATGAAGTGAGCATAGATTAGATTTGTATCCAGAAAATGTATGTAACTTCATGGAATGCATTAGCCTATTCAGATTTATTCGTAGAATAACGAGCCGTTTCAAGCACCAGCACTGTAAACTTTTAAACTGATGTATTTATTCAATTTATAGTAACATCTATGACCTAATGAGGTAAAATAAATAAAACATTAAAATACAAAAACAAAGCACAAATAGGCTAAACACAATCGCATAGCTAATAAAAACTAAATCATATTGTTTTATTTGTTTCACTGGTAACTTTGGTAGGCTACTTTTCTTTTGCACCTAACTTGAAGAAATGTATACCAGTCCTTTCCAAGAACAAGAAAAAAAAGGCACCAGGTGAATACAATAAACACGCCGTAATAATCCCTTGGTGGTGATTTATTGTTGTTTGTTTATTTGTGGATTGATCCACCCCTGGTATAGCCTGTCTATATAGGCGAACCTATTGAAAAGGGTCGAGGACAGCGACACTCGTGCACTGCGAACGACGAACAGTTAGTGCTGATTTTCATTTGCATAAATTTTCATATGTTTAAGTGAAAATAATAGCGGAGCGGAGGAGAGCGGGATTCACTCGAGACAGAGGAAGAGAGAGAGGGAGCTGCGCTGGATTCATTCCTGCGGTAAGAAATCTACCTCTCCCTCTCTTTCTCCCTCTCCCTGAATGTTTTGTTTTAATTTGTAGCCTATTTTGAATTTAAGAGCCGTGTTGTAGCCTAGCTATTGCACGTTTGTAAAAAACGGCATTAAAATGCATATCTATGTGGATCTTGTTCTTCAGTGAGGGCCTTGCGCTGACTTTGATAGCCTAAATAATCTAAAAACAATCACATTATTTATATAAAAATAAATGCGGAATTGCGAGGGCCAATAAAGGTGCCAAATGCAGCAGGGATGCAGGGAGTTTAATGGCATCAACTCCTTTACAATTTCATTAAGCTTCTTAGCTTCTTAAGCAATTCTAAGACTTTATATCATGGATTTATAAGGTAGGCTACTTATTATGTATTTTAGGATCCAAATATATGACGACTTAGTTATTAAAATGTAGTTAATCGAGTTTTTTGCAATTTGAAAACAAATAAGTTGGTGATTTAAAGACAGTTTCTTACGAGCAGCACAGTCACATGCATTTAAAAGTCTTCAAACAATAACATTGCGTGTTAAAAGATTATTTAGTTGATGAGTAATTACAATTGCTTGCTTGTTTCTTTCGCTTGTATGAAATCAGTTTCTTAAAACGTTAAATAAGGTTGATCAATCAAAAAGCCATGTGAAGTGTTAGTGATATATGTGCCGGAACAGCACTTTGAATTAATTTGCAAAGACAAACATGACCCTCCCTGTTACAGGTCATGCAATAAGTTTATAACGGGAAATATAGTCTATCAGCTGGCATTGGTACACAGATGATCCATCAATCACTGTCCTAAGTCATGCTAAACAATGGCCCAGTGTGCCGTTTGTAAATTTAGATACTTTATATCTTGTTACGCCTTCATTTTGCGCACTAATTGACGTCTGTTATTGGTTGTATTACTTGGGGTTAAAGTCGTGTTTTGCATGAAAGTAGCCATGAAACAGTGGACGCCTTTACACCGCGTGTTGGTATTTAACCATTTAAAATAAATCGCATATTTGTATCTTTTTATAAAAAATCACATTTTGATTAGGTCAAAAGGAGTAACAAGAAAACCCCTTAATATATATATATATAAACAGCCTCAAGTAATTTTTACAATTATATATTTAATTATTTTACTTGGTGGTTATGCCATTGAACATTTTTAGAGACATTAAACCTTTTTTTTTTTTTTTTGAAAAGTTGTACAGTTCAAATAAGATAAAGTTAAAAAACTTTGCAGTTGCATTTGTCATTTTTATCCTCTCTAACTTTATTTGTCATTGACACATGGCCTACAAACATATTTTCTCCCACAAAAATGTAATATTTGTAATTTGGTATTACGATAAGTAGGTACACTATGCTTGCTGTTATATGCTCTTTTAGCATACAAAAACATGAAAATCCGTCACCAAGTTTAGAAAAGTGTAAGGGACCTAATCTTAAGAAATGATGAGGCAAAGTTGAACTGACGGGATATCTCAAATTATAGGGTAACTTTGTAGACTACATTCCTATAGTTTCTGAAACTTGATGCAGGATTATTTTTAAAGAAATATATGAATAATGCAATAGGCCAACCTATTTGATTAATAACCCCTGATAGCTTGTACAAAACCATAAACCGTCGCTTTTGGTCGGAAACCTCAATTGTTGAAACTGCTTTAATGGGGAAAGATCAACCACTATTTTTTAAACAATTAAACACTGTGTTGTCAAATATGATTTTGTATGATTATTTATATATATATATAATATATTCAAATTTGATTTTTCATTTCTCCGTTTCGATCAATTTACATGTTATAAAATGTATTGTTTATATGTGGGTGCTCAAATTTTCTGTAATTTGTCCAAAATCTCATGTTATAAGATCTTCGCACAGGCTATTTAAGAAATTTATAGCTATATGACAGTCTTATAAAAGTCTTTTCCGCTCCTCAAATACATAAAATATTAGCCTTATATATAGATAGGAGATTCCTGAGTAAAGAAAATGCTGCACTTTTTCAAACAACCAGTTCTATATTTTCCCTTGCATTGCAAACAAGCAGAGACGGTCCAAACTGCATGGTGGACCTATATTCAGGATAGAGGCGTGGTTATTCAGTAATGAGGTTTGACTGCCCAATATTTAAAAATGGGTCCAACCCCCAAATACACCCCCCATGCATAAATCCGGCCCTGCCTACCCCAAAACCTACTAATCACAGAAAACTTTCTGCAGTTTTACATTTTCAAAAAACATCACTTGTATGATTTAGAAGCTGTTTATAAACACACACACACACCACACACACACACACCACACACACACACACACACACACACACACACACACCACACACACACACACACACACACACACACACACACACACACATGTTGGTGCAACAGATTATGAGGACTCTCCATAGGCGTAATGGTTTTTATACTGGACAAACTGTATATTCTGTCCCCTTACACTGCCCCTGTCCCTAAACCTACCCATCACAGGAGACATGCTGCATTTTAAATTTTTTAATAAAACATAGTTTTTTCTGTTTTTTAAGCAATTTGATTTATGAGGACTTTTGAAATGTCCTCATAAACCACCCATAAGTTGTAATACCAGTGTAATACACATGTCATTATACAAATTTGTGTCCTCATAAATCATAAACCTACCACATACAACCACACACACACACACACACACACACACACACACACACACACACACACACACACACACACACACACACACACACACACACACACACACACACACACACACACACCTATTTCCCCCAGTCCCTGTATTACATTAATCAAAGCACATATTTCCCAAGGGAATCCACACATGGATCACAGTAAATCCTAGTGAAATTGAATCACATCACAGAGTCCTAACTCAGCGGCCCGGACGTTATTTTCCATACATATTTCTGAGTGATTTCTTGTAAGAGAATACATGGGAAATATTTACACCTATTGACATTGAGTACTGAATAAGCTGCTATGGGCTTCCTCGCTAAAACAAGGCATTTGATGCCATCGCTAACCAGCCTCATGTCTCCCTTGAAAACAGCAACTAAATTTCTCCCTTATGTTAATTTGCTGCTAAACCATTTCAGATGCCTCACTGCCTTATTTCAATGACATCACAGTGATGTCATTAACGTTTTCAGCTCTACGTTCAGTCTGAGGAAAGTTTCAAATGTGCTGGGTGTGCTTTCTTCTGCAAGTGACTGCAATTCAAATCTCTTTTTCCCCTGCAGGTAAGAGCAAGTCCCTCTGATAAACACAAGACACACAAGGCCTTCTTTCAGGGAAAGCTCCTTTATAGGGGCGGGATGGCTAGGATTATCTTTCCTCCTGTCCTCTTCTCTCTTGTGAGTGCGGCATCTCAGCTAGGTAGGCTCCTAGCAATGTACAGAAAACAGTCCCACTGTAGTTTTGGACAGACGTTTACATTATTGACCACATATCAACAGACAAAAGACTCATTGAGAGATTTGAATCATTTCCATCTAGAAAGAACACCACAACACCTCTGAAGGGCTCTAGCAAAGGTGCCATTCAGCAAGGTTTTCTGTCAGTAAAGCTCAAAGCAGCTGGAGCAAAAATCACAGAATTATCCTCTCCTCCTTTATTTCTCGTGAGCGGCATTTGCATTTTACTCAGCTTAGCAAAAGAAATAGCCTGCAGCGAGAAAACTCTATCCACTATGCATACAAGAAAGAAGGAGAGGGAGAACGAGAGAATAAAAGACGTGAAAAAGAACACAGACAGGCTGACTGAAAGGAAATGAGAGATAATCTCAAAGCTACTGTCCATTTCCTATATAGTCACAAGCCATCATCCGTAATGGGACAAATGCATCAGCATGCGCTATAGACGAAGTGCAATCCACGCGTTCTTTTGTCACCTAACCATGGATATCTTCACTCTAAGATGGTCTTAAATAGTCTTTTGATGCTATCTCGAGACCAATTTACAGATCTCCGGCATTATTATAGTAGAGCAGACGCATTACGTAGGCCCGTCTTTTGGAACGGGGTCATTCTCAGAGAAGTATCTTCACATGTTACCTGAGGACACCACAGGCGTGTTATCATCCCCAGACCCTGTATGTGTCCCCCATCTCTTCTGACAACTAAAGGGACCCATCAATGTTTCAGCCCACAGAGGGCCTTTAAAGTGAGTAAAACCCATTCTCTTTAATTCTGATTACACTCTGAAAGTGTCTTTAGCATGTGGCGGCTAAATTGGGCTATCAGCGCTAAGTAGCGGGCGGGGAAGAAAAGAGCCAATTATGCCAGTCAAAGCCAGATGATGATTCTCATCTTCACCTCTCTCTCTCTCTCTCTCCTCACACACACACACACACACACTCGCACACAAACGCGAGAGAGGAGAGGAATACGTCTCCTTTTGTTCTAAAATATAGATATATCGGCTGAAACACCTTTGTGCGTCTTCCCAGTATTGAGAGACGCCAAC